>APFE031112154.1:3578-44712 GCA_000404065.3 Pinus taeda | reverse complement strand
CATATAGTTCATTACCTTGGGATCTTCACCCACTATAGTTCATTACCTTGGGATCTTCACCCAGTAATGCTATATAATGAGCATTGTAACATATTTTCTAATGAATCATTCTTTTCTTCTTTCAATTTTCTTTCAATGTTTTTGCTCTGCAAAGCTGTGTGTTCAACCTTTACTAGCTAGATTCATCTGTGCAGGTTTTCTAACACATTTACAATATTATCATTAACCTTCAATTATGAAGACAGTAGCCAGATTGTTGGTACCCTTCTTTATTTCAGTAGCAGCGCTAGTATTGAGTGAGGGTCCAGTTCACGCAGGCAGAGTTCTGAAGGGGAATAGTATAAGCGCTCAAACTCATAAAAATCCATCTGATCGTCTCAATCTTCTTATCGAGGAAGTGGAAGTCGCACCTTCTGGGCCGAATCCGGGTGGCAACAGTGTCACCCAGTCAATATCCGAAGGTCTTAATTTACAGTTCTAGAAAGGTCCCTTAGGGGATAGTATAAGCGCGAAAACTCATAAAATTCCATCTGATCGTCCCAATCTTCTTATCGAGGAGGTGGAAGTCGCACCTTCTGGGCCGAATCCTAGTGGCAACAGTGTCATCCAGTCAATATCTGAAGGTCTTAATTTACAGTTCCAGAAAGGTCCCTTAGGGGATAGTATAAACACGAAAACTCATAAAAATCCATCTGGTCATTCCAATCTTCTTATCGAGGAGGTGGAAGTCGCACCTTCTGGGCCGAATCCGGGTGGCAATAGTGTCACTCAGTCAATATCCGAACGTCTTAATTTACAGTTCCAGAAAGGTCCCTTAGGGGATAGTATAAGCGCGAAAACTCATAAAAATCCATCTGATCATCCTAATCTTCTTATCGAGGGGGTGGAAGTCGCACCTTCTGGGCCGAATCCCGGTGGCAACAGTGTCACCCAGTGAATATCTGAAGGTCTTAATTTACAGTTCCACAAAAGGTCTGTCCCTTAATGGACCAGAATAAGCAGCGGTTATCAAGAGTGGTTGATGGAGATCATGAAATTGGAGATATATCTGTTCAAAGTGTAGGGGCAATAACATCAGAAAGTATATGGGAAACATTGAAAATCAACAAACTTCCTTCTGGCTCAAGTGGAGGAGTAGGTCACAAATATATCAATGTGGCCGGCCCCTTGAATACTAACAATGTTCCAGTAGTACCTGCACAAAGATTAATTAGTACCACAGCCTTCAACAAACTTCCATGAGGTCCGAGTGATGGAGTAGGACACAAGTATGTTGACTGATTGATAGCCTCCTTCAAAACATACCCATAAATAGTCGATTCAAAAGCTAATCAATGCACTGGAATGAAGATCAAATCAGTTCCGAGGACGTTGAACGTAAAGTGCTAGTGCTAGGGATATTGTTGATTATGGATTAAGGTGTGGGATAATTGGTAAGAAGGATGGCACTTTATTTTTGCCTTCAAGATAGAATGTCTGACGCCTTTCAGGCTTACTATGTTTCCTTCTTCTTTCGTGGTGTGGAAAAACTGGATAGCGCATTTCAATGATTAATTAAACGACTTGTTTCTACACGTACGATCTCAGACGTATCTCCCATGTGCGACAGATAGACGTTCTCCTTAGTAGTTTCCTTTCCCAAAGGTTTTTTTTTTGTATTTTCTAATTTTACATTTTCTTGTTATCCTAAGTAGTTTCCTCTTCTAAGGACGGTTACGTGGGTGCAACTTCTAAATTGAGCATAGATTGTATAAATTTTCGAGGTTTAGTCTTAATTCTAGGAGTTAGAAAATATGTTAACTGAAAATTTTCGAACCAATTAGGTGAACATAATTATGCAGATGGATTTAAATAGAAGATGTTAAAAAATAATAAACTTAAAATTGAAGAATATAGAAATACAATTCCCTGTTATAAAATAAAACATATTACATCACTGTTTCTAAAAGCATAAAAAATAGTGTAACCAATAATTATGGAGATGGATTTAAATAGAAGATGTTAAAAAATAATAAATTTAAAATGGAAGGATATAGAAATACAATTCCCTGTTATAAAATAAAACATATTACATCACTTTTTCTAAAAGCATAAAAAATAATGTAAGAGGAATGGATGGATATATAAATAGTGAGATGGTGAAAAGGAACAATATTGTTGAGAAGATTGTAATAGAGCCATATCTTATTAAAGAGGTACCTAATATGTTTTTGGAATCAACTAAAGAAAACCTATTCAACAATTGAAGAAGACTAAAAGATCCATTGTGAAAAAGGAATATTCAGTCTCAAAATTAGCAATAGAGCTACATCCCAACTCTCAATTTAAGGTGAGCAAGAATCAAGTAGAAAAATATAGAAATAACAAGTAGATTCACCGAATCAAGACAAAATGAAACTCAATGGTTCAACTATAACCACATTAGTAAGAAAGAAATCTCCCACATTGATGCAACAAATGATTACCCAAATCCAACATTGTTCAAATATGGAATAAAATGCAATTGTAACAGAAAATGCCAAATATTCCCTTATCGAGACAAGGGAAATAAGAACCTACAAAACTTAATGAACACTTATAAATATATAAATGACATGAATAATATAAATAATGATGCAAAAGTAAGTAATAGAGATAAGTGGGGAAAATAATGACATCTTTGGCATATGACCTTTATTTTTTATTCTTTCAGTTGTTGAATGAACCTAAGGTATAGGCACATTGGTTGGGAATATGAGAAAGATCAATTTCTTTTGTTCTAAGATCTTTCCATCAAGTTCTAATATCAAACAACACCCTCAACCATCCTCACTCGCATTGCATAAAGAAGTTCACTCGCATTGCATAAAGAAGTTCCGGAACATTAAAATTGAACACATTAACAATAACCCATACAAATCTCCTCACTCGCATTGCATGAAGAAGATCTAGAACATTAACATTGAACACATTAAAAATAACCCATACAAATCCACAGATCTGGAAGAATAAATGGAAGAAAATGCAAAGACATACAAAACCAAATAAAGAGATTGACTAAAATACTACAATGGAGAGATTGACTAAAATACTACAACGATGGTATTTACTCAAAAACCACAATGCAACTTAGTGAATGGATACAAAATCTCTTAAAAAAAGAGACACTATGACACTACTTATAAAGTAGCTTATTTCTAGTATCATTTTTGGGGTCAACTAAGTTTATCAGATGAGGATGAAACATTTTAACCAAAACAAGGCTCTAGTTACATTTTGAAAATGAAGGGGAGAACAGGTTTCCAAATTTTGATAAACAAATGGAAAAATTTACAAAGAAAGGAGGAGATATCTACCGGATACATGGACAAGATCATTAGTCTCAAGGATAGAGATAATGTTAGTATTATTATTTGGGGTCATTTAATTATGATTAAGTTATTATTGAAGAGGTGTAATTTTAGAACATAGTTGAAAAAGAAACACTCTCATTCACTAACTCAATGTCTAGCTTGGCCTTGACCTTAATATTAGATTATTTTTATTGTTGTTGTCATTTTTGTTGTTATCATCATCAACATCAAAATCTCTAACAACGTGACATTATTATGAAGATCACATATTGGAAGAAATGAAATGTTAAAACCAAGCTTGAACACAATCATACATCGCCATTGTGGGGGCCTCAATGCTTTCGTGAATGCAAGTTAAAGCTTTGACTATTGCATACGGTTTGTGTCTACAAACATTCATGTCAAAGATTAGTTGTTGTTTCGAATGATATTGAAATATTTGACTACTACATATGTTTCATCTCTAGGCACAAGAATATCAAAACTTAGTGTCACTTACATGTCAACGTTGCAGCAAAATATTTTAAATGAATCAAAATAATTATCTTAAAATAATAATCATAATCATTCATTCATAGGACCCCAACCATTCCCATAGGGGATAGAAACTCTAAGTTGGAATTACATGTAAGCATATGGATAGTCTACAATAATTAGTGGTGTTTCAATCATCATGAGAAAAATCCTAGTGTAATGCAACAACCTACCTTGTCACAACCCACATGCACCATCAAATCACCCTAGTGGGACATTCTTAGTTTACATTGGCCTTTAGTTGATATCCAAATGCTAGGATGAAGGGGAGACACCTCGTCATAGACAAATATGAACAATAGGAATTTTAAGATGAATTCCCCATATTCCATCAAAACCAATAGGCCACGTAATCTAACATTGCCACCCATACCACATAAAAACATACATATAGGGCGCCATCCATCTAATCACTTAAAATGTGTTGACTTGTTGTACTAAATATAAATATATAAATAAATATTAATAATACTACTAATAACATAATTATAATAAAAATGCACATTCTAACTCTTCATTATAACATTTTGGCTTTGGAAGCATCAATGTGTATATATTGTTCATAGGTGAATGACTTATTGTAAATCATAGCTTTTATATCACTTATTCAACATATTGCTTTATTTTTCATGGATTGTTATGTGTGTGTGTGTGTGTGTGTTGACTTGACCTATGAGGATTTTAGCCTTGAATCTCATTGTTTCCATATGCTTCATGTTATGGCGATGGCCATTTGGATATTTAATTTATAAAATTTGTTCATTTCATACTCATTGAATGAATTTTGTTCATTTCAATATATTATAGTAAAATCTAATCCTCATCATATATTATTAGCTAAGATTGATACTATCCTTGCTTTGGCAACACATTCTAAAAGAAATTTGATTAAAAACTTGCTACCATTATATATATATATATATAGTTTTGACCATGTCAAAGTTTTAAAAAGATTCTTCCATTTTTTAAGTTTTTGATCACAAAATATCAAATCTTTGAGCTATTAAAGAGCCAATTTTTTCACTACAAAATATTAAAGACTATAAATATTAAAATTGTTGGCATATAAATACTATTGCTATCTAAAAATTGGTATAACATCATTAACCTTTTAATTTGAGAAAGAAAAAAATATTTATTTCAAGGAATAGTAAACGATACGAGGAGAAGAAATCTTCTATACCCACCACATTAACCACGATTAAAATCACATTTGTCAAATTTAAGAGGATGGTAGAATTGATTCCCTCTTCTTCCATTTATTCAAAAAATCGCTCCAAACCAAGCTGGATATATCATTGAAGTGATGTTGTAGCTCACCTTAGTAGTTATTCTTGACTTTTGTTGGCTCATTCTAGTAAGTTTGCAAGGATAGACACCCCCTCATGAATGGGGTCCTTTTTGCAGGCGTGTCTTTGGACATCTTAGCTCCTCTTAAGTCTTAAGTTTCCTGTTAGGCATTGGATTATTAGTTGTTAGCACTAACAAAAGATTATGGTGGTAGCCAATTCAATTTAAGCAAAAAAATTCAACCAAACAATAAGTTACCGATCCTTTAAGAGATAATAATGAGTTATAAATCCCTCTAAATATTTTAAAAAGAAACCTAAGAAAATAAAAATAAAATATAATCCATTAAAAACTTCTCTTGCATGTCACTGGTTGAAAACTAATTGATGTAGCAATGGTCTACATACCTATAGCTTGTGACTATTCTGTAACAACACTAAATGATGGAAAAACAACATACTTAGGGCGTGTATGTCTTTTCTCACCATTACAACTATAGGAAATATTTATTAGCAAATAATCTTGACTTCACCTTATTCATGCCACCATGGCCACATGGTCCTTTCCATTTTTTCTACGATGGTTCATTAGATAGCGTGAACCAACACCAATCAATGCAATCTTTTATAATGGATATCAAAGGAGCTATTATAAGGTTATTTAAAAAATCATGATATCTCATTATATTCCAATTCAAACATATTCCATAAGAGGGATCTAACACATTAATTAATCAAAAAAATTCATCATCACAACTACGGGAAATATTTATTAGCAAATAATATTGACTTCACCTCATTCACACCACCATGGGCACATGGTCCTTTTCTTTTTTGATATGATGGTTCATTACATGATGGGAAGTGGGATATTGAATGTGAACACACCACCAATCAATGCAATCTTTCATAATAGACATCAAAGAAACTAATTATAATCTAACACATTAATAAATCAAAAACAAATTTAAGGTTTTAAAAAAAATCATGATATATCATTATCTTCCAATTCAAGCATATGCCATAAACGCGATTTAAAACATTAATTAACCAAAAAATTTCATCATCACAACTACAGGAAATTTTAATTAGCAAATAATCTTGACTTCACGTCATTCACGCCACCATGGCCACATGGTCCTTTCGATTTTTTATACGATGGTTCATTACATGAAAGGAAGTGGGATATTGAACGTGAACACACCACCAATGAATGCAATATTCCATAATAAATATCAAAGGAATGACATGAAAGGATGTGGGATATTGAACATGAACACACTACCAATGAATGAAATCTCCCGCTTCACTAACCTTTCCTTTTGCCTATTCTTTCCTAGTGTTTTTCTTGTTCACAAGCCTTATACACATTCTATGTTTGAACATCATCATTTTGTTTTGCAAATGGCTGTGTAGACACTAAAATACTTGAGGAGTACATCTAAAGCCCTAGGAGGGACCCCCTAAATTATTTCCATATTTTGGATCTTTGTGGTGTACTCCTATACACTCGAGTCATGTCTCTCCCTTAAGTGATTCCATTTGATCCACTAGTCATGTACGTACATGATAAGTTATAATTGAGACTTTATGGGAGTTATAAAAACCCTCCACTTAGTTCCAAAAGGATCCCCATATAACCTAATGGTTTGTGTGTGGCTTTCTTACCGAGTCAAGGCATGGCCCTCTAATTTGGAATGAGTGAATTATCTATTCCTCTTCTATATAGTGAGCAATATTAAAATAAACATCTAATTGTTGGAACCAATGATTTAATTTAAAATCATCTATCTCACTTTGATATGGCTTTATATCCACTTTCACTTCCATCTTAAACAAATATTGTGAACGCTTCACAACACTTGTACTCAACTTCTCTTTTAAGATTCCTAGACACCGTCTGTGCTTCATCCTAATCCCTTGTTTTTCCCTCCAATATTACCTTGGATTTTGAACCTTTTTATTTTCCATGCATGTTCAGCTTATTAGTTAGTGATACAAGGGAGAGGCTCATTTCTATGACTTGCACTTCCATCCGGACAATCCTTTCCTCTATCAAATCTTAAGGGTTATCATAAATTCATTTGTTATACATTGTTGGGGTTTTATGTTGATCTGCTTAAAATGATCTCATTCTATGCAACTTCCCACGAAATTCGCAATGAAACCTACTGTGATACCAATATGATCTAAAAAATGTCGTGGATATTCCACTAGATATTTTGTCACAATAAATATATTAAAATAAACAAAAATCTATGCTATTAAGGGCTAACTCCTCTGAGATTCTATATTTTTTATTATTATTGTTTTGTTGTTTATGAATACAATAGCTAATATGCAAAAAATATACAGCAGGTAAATACAATCACTCAAAAAGCATAATGAACACCAATATATGCTCTAGGAACGCTTATGAGAGCAAACCTAGCCAGAGGTTGAGAATATATTATTTTCTTATGTCTGTAATGGAAATGGTGCAAGTAAAAAAGAAAATGAACTCTTTATGGAGTTACCTAAAACTTGCAAGACCATGGGATTCTACAAAACACAAAAGCTCTCAATTATCCTCTTTCGCTATTCACACTTCGTTATTTTGTTCCACTATGCAACAAAATGTAAACAAATAGAATGGAACCAATTTTCCTCTTGGTGGCTTAGCTAGAACACAACCTCATAGCCAAGTAGGGGTTAAATTTGACCCATTGAAGCCTAAACATGAGTTACAATTCAACACTTCTATAGTTTTCTTCATAACCTCATGTGGCTAGTCATTTTTCCATGAGTTACACAGCCTAGCGTCCCATCCTCTCAAGCTATAGTAGTTAATGATAATAGGTCAACTTATATGGCTGTTTTCTAATCCAGAGTAAATCGATTGGTGATTCATGGATGTCATTCGATATATACATGTTGTATTATAACATTGTACATGAAAAGATATATTGAAAACTCTTGTTGGTTTTCCCTTTCTTGGGTTTCTAGGATAAAATCTTTGTGTTTATGTGGTTGTTTCTATTGCATCTTTTTTGTTTTATTATGAATATTTGTGTAGCAACTAATTGTACAGAGTTAAAACCTACAACATTTTTCCTTCTAAATAGTTCACCTCCACCACAAAGGAAGTTACTCCCCCTTCTAATGTATGACATAGATCTCAACAAATTGTCTTTCATATGATAATCACATTTCTTCCTCCTACTTCTTTCTTTCCTTCCTATTTCAATTTTCCATACTGCAATAAATCACACCATAAAAAATTCCGGTAAAATATTTGTTATCTCACATCAAAGAATTTTTTTAAACCTTCACATGAAAATTTCATGCAACATGAGCTAATTGTAAAATAAACCTTCACTTCTCAATAAATATTCATAGTATAAACATTATATCACATGAAAATTTCAAAATTTTTCCCACTATTACTTAAACTTTCCTTAACTAACCAACAACTATTTAAAGTGAAATCTTCTCGTTCTTAAGCCCAAGTCTTCTCGAAAACCCTTTAAAGTTTTTTCCTTACTAGAACAAGATAGGCAACAACGAGGGATTTTGTGATTCATTCCTAACACTCCTAGCAACAAGCCTTCCAACACTCAACTCCGACACTTCCTCTACCGGCGGGCCTTAGCTAACCGAGGTTCTCAAAACCCTAAAATATTACCTTGAATTCAAAAATATGGAGGGTATATGTGACAAAAAGATCAACGAGACCATTAGCCTCACAGGGATTGAGATATTATAATATTATATTTATGGGCTAAGGCTTCAAGTGATTACCGTTAGGTTATTATCAGAACGGGGCAAAAGCAATAAGGGAGTGGTCAATTTTAAAAGATGCAATTATAAAAGTGCGATTTCTGGAACGAATGAAAGGTCAAAACAAACTTGAACGCTAACCGTACATAGCCACGGGCGCGTCGCCCGGCACTAAAGCATTGACTATTCTATCCGAAAAGACTTAATTCAAAGCAGCGAAATGTTCACAATCCGGCCTACAGTAAAATGTCAAATTTCAGAATTTTAAATCCACATTCACATGAAATTATGAAAATAACTATCCAAATATACGCGGCATCATTTCAAATCTTTGACATGACCGCATGACACGCCCGTGCATTTGACTCGTCCTCGTCAAACTCTGCAATCAAAGAATGCAAAAGGTCGCCCAAATCCCTGGCTGCGGATAGCCAACTCTTACAACTATGTGAATCAATGAATTTTAAGTTAAGGAATCGGTCAAGTATGATAATTTCTGTAGCAAAGATTTCAGGTTTTCCTAGGATTAGACTTAACAATCGTTGTTGATTTGGTCCGCTATTCAAGCTAAAAATATTTTCTCAGTAATGATCTCTTCTTTCCCAGATCTGCCCTCGCCCCTTCGTATATATATACAACGCTCTGGTTGCATTCCTATTGCAATTTATAACCTTCTAGTTCTGTTTTGTTTTGAATACCAGATCAACACAACATATTAGGCTCATTGTTACATTCGATTTGCGTGACTGTCACCTGGAGTGATATTATCATTAACCTTCAATTATGAAGACAGTAGCCAGATTGTTGGTACCCTTCTTTATTTCAGTAGCAGCACTAGTATTGAGTGAGGGTCCAGTTCACGCAGGCAGAGTTCTGAAGGGGAATAGTATAAGCGCTCAAACTCATAAAAATCCATCTGATTGTCTCAATCTTCTTATCGAGGAAGTGGAAGTCGCACCTTCTGGGCCGAATCCGGGTGGCAACAGTGTCACCCAGTCAATATCCGAAGGTCTTAATTTCCAGTTCCAGAAAGGTCCCTTAGGGGATAGTATAAGCGCGAAAACTCATAAAATTCCATCTGATCGTCCCAATCTTCTTATCGAGGAGGTGGAAGTCGCACCTTCTGGGCCGAATCCTGGTGGCAACAGTGTCATCCAGTCAATATCTGAAGGTCTTAATTTACAGTTCCAGAAAGGTCCCTTAGGGGATAGTATAAACGCGAAAACTCATAAAAATCAATCTGGTCATTCCAATCTTCTTATCGAGGAGGTGGAAGTCGCACCTTCTGGGCCGAATCCGGGTGGCAATAGTGTCACTCAGTCAATATCCGAACGTCTTAATTTACAGTTCCAGAAAGGTCCCTTAGGGGATAGTATAAGCGCGAAAACTCATAAAAATCCATCTGATCATCCTAATCTTCTTATCGAGGGGGTGGAAGTCGCACCTTCTGGGCCGAATCCCGGTGGCAACAGTGTCACCCAGTGAATATCCGAAGGTCTTAATTTACAGTTCCACAAAAGGTCTGTCCCTTAATGGACCAGAATAAGCAGCGGTTATCAAGAGTGGTTGATGGAGATCATGAAATTGGAGATATATCTGTTCAAAGTGCAGGGGCAATAACATCAGAAAGTATATGGGAAACATTGAAAATCAACAAACTTCCTTCTGGCTCAAGTGGAGGAGTAGGTCACAAATATATCAATGTGGCCGGCCCCTTGAATACTAACAATGTTCCAGTAGTACCTGCACAAAGATTAATTAGTACCACAGCCTTCAACAAACTTCCATGAGGTCCGAGTGATGGAGTAGGACACAAGTATGTTGACTGATTGATAGCCTCCTTCAAAACATACCCATAAATAGTCGATTCAAAAGCTAATCAATGCACTGGAATGAAGATCAAATCAGTTCCGAGGACGTTGAACGTAAAGTGCTAGTGCTAGGGATATTGTTGATTATGGATTAAGGTGTGGGATAATTGGTAAGAAGGATGGCACTTTATTTTTCCCTTCAAGATAGAATGTCTGACGCCTTTCAGTCTTACTATGTTTCCTTCTTCTTTCGTGGTGTGGAAAAACTGGAGAGCGCATTTCAATGATTAATTAAACGACTTGTTTCTACACGTACGATCTCAGACGTATCTCCCATGTGCGACAGATAGACGTTCTCCTTAGTAGTTTCCTTTCCCAGAGGTTTTTTTTTTGTATTTTCTAATTTTACATTTTCTTGTTATCCTAAGTAGTTTCCTCTTCTAAGGACGGTTACGTGGGTGCAACTTCTAAATTGAGCATAGATTGTATAAATTTTCGAGGTTTAGTCTTATTTCTAGGAGTTAGAAAATATGTTAACTGAAAATTTTCGAACCAATTAGGTGAACATAATTATGCAGATGGATTTAAATAGAAGATGTTAAAAAATAATAAACGAATATAGAAATACAATTCTCTGTTATAAAATAAAACATATTACATCACTGTTTCTAAAAGCATAAAAAATAGTGTAACCAATAATTATGGAGATGGATTTAAATAGAAGATGTTAAAAAATAATAAATTTAAAATGGAAGGATATAGAAATACAATTCCCTGTTATAAAATAAAACATAAAATAAAACATATTACATCACTTTTTCTAAAAGCATAAAAAATAATGTAAGAGGAATGGATGGATATATAAATAGTGAGATGGTGAAAAGGAACAATATTGTCGAGAAGATTGTAATAGAGCCATATCTTATTAAAGAGGTACCTAATATGTTTTTGGAATCAACTAAAGAAAACCTATTCAACAATTGAAGAAGACTAAAAGATCCATTGTGAAAAAGGAATATTCAGTCTCAAAATTAGCAATAGAGCTACATCCCAACTCTCAATTTAAGGTGAGCAAGAATCAAGTAGAAAAATATAGAAATAACAAGTAGATTCACCGTATCAAGACAAAATGAAACTCAATGGTTCAACTATAACCACATTAGTAAGAAAGAAATCTCCCACATTGATGCAACAAATGATTACCCAAATCCAACATTGTTCAAATATGGAATAAAATGCAATTGTAACAGAAAATGCCAAATATTCCCTTATCGAGACAAGGGAAATAAGAACCTACAAAACTTAATGAACACTTATAAATATATAAATGACATGAATAATATAAATAATGATGCAAAAGTAAGTAATAGAGATAAGTGGGGAAAATAATGACATCTTTGGCATATGACCTTTATTTTTTATTCTTTCAGTTGTTGAATGAACCTAAGGTATAGGCACATTGGTTGGGAATATGAGAAAGATCAATTTCTTTTGTTCTAAGATCTTTCCATCAAGTTCTAATATCAAACAACACCCTCAACCATCCTCACTCGCATTGCATAAAGAAGTTCTGGAACATTAAAATTGAACACATTAACAATAACCCATACAAATCTCCTCACTCGCATTGCATGAAGAAGATCTAGAACATTAACATTGAACACATTAAAAATAGCCCATACAAATCCACAGATATGGAAGAATAAATGGAAGAAAATGCAAAGACATACAAAACCAAATAAAGAGATTGACTAAAATACTACAATGGAGAGATTGACTAAAATACTACAACGATGGTATTTACTCAAAAACCACAATGCAACTTAGTGAATGGATACAAAATCTCTTAAAAAAAGAGACACTATGACACTACTTATAAAGTAGCTTATTTCTAGTATCATTTTTGGGGTCAACTAAGTTTATCAGATGAGGATGAAACATTTTAACCAAAACAAGGCTCTAGTTACATTTTGAAAATGAAGGAGAGAACAGGTTTCCAAATTTTGATAAAAAAATGGAAAAATTTACAAAGAAAGGAGGAGATATCTACCAGATACATGGACAAGATCATTAGTCTCAAGGATAGAGATAATGTTAGTATTATTATTTGGGGTATTATTAGTATTATTGTTAGGCACAAGAATATCAAAACTTAGTGTCACTTACATGTCAACATTGCAGCAAAATATTTTAAATGAATCAAACTAATTATCTTAAAATAATAATCATAATCATTCATTCATAGGACCCCAACCATTCCCATAGGGGATAGAAACTCTAACTTGGAATTACATGTAAGCATATGGATAGTCTACAATAATTAGTGGTGTTTCAATCATCATGAGAAAAATCCTAGTGTAATGCAACAACCTACCTTGTCACAACCCACATGCACCATCAAATCACCCTAGTGGGACATTCTTAGTTTACATTGGCCTTTAGTTGATATCCAAATGCTAGAATGAAGGGGAGACACCTCGTCATAGAGAAATATGAACAATAGGAATTTTAAGATGAATTCCCCATAGTCCATCAAAACCAATAGGCCACGTAATCTAACATTGCCACCCATACCACATAAAAACATACATATAGGGCGCCATCCAACAACCACTCAACCACAAGCATCTAATCACTTAAAATGTGTTGACTTGTTGTACTAAATATAAATATATAAATAAATATTAATAATACTACTAATAACATAATTATAATAAAAATGAACATTCTAACTCTTCATTATAACATTTTGGCTTTGGAAGCATCAATGTGTATATATTGTTCATAGGTGAACGACTTATTGTAAATCATAGCTTTTATATCACTTATTCAACATATTGCTTTATTTTTCATGGATTGTTATGTGTGTGTGTGTGTGTGTGTGTGTTGACTTGACCTATGAGGATTTTAGCCTTGAATCTCATTGTTTCCATATGCTTCATGTTATGGCAATGGCCATTTGGATATTTAATTTATAAAATTTGTTCATTTCATACTCATTGAATGAGTTTTGTTCATTTCAATATATTATAGTAAAATCTAATCCTCATCATATATTGTTAGCTAAGATTGATACTATCCTTGCTTTGGCAACACATTCTAAAAGAAATTTGATTAAAAACTTGCTACCATTATATATATATATATATAGTTTTGACCATGTCAAAGTTTTAAAAAGATTCTTCCATTTTTTAAGTTTTTGATCACAAAATATCAAATCTTTGAGCTATTAAAGAGCCAATATTTTCACTACAAAATATTAAAGAGTATAAATATTAAAATTGTTGGCATATAAATACTATTGATATCTAAAAATTGGTATAACATCATTAACCTTTTAATTTGAGAAAGAAAAGAATATTTATTTCAAGGAATAGTAAACGATACGAGGAGAAGAAATCTTCTATACCCACCGCATTAACCACGATTAAAATCACATTTGTCAAATTTAAGAGGATGGTAGAATTGATTCCATCTACTTCCATTTATTCAAAAAATCTCTCCAAACCAAACTAGATATATCACTGAAGTGATGTTGTAGCTCACCTTAGTAGTTATTCTTGACTTTCGTTGGCTCATTCTGGTATGTTTCTAAGGATAGAAACCCCCTCATGAATGGGGTCCTTTTTGCAGGTGTTTCTTTGGACATCTTAGCTCCTTTTAAGTCTTAAGTTTCCTGTTAGGCATTGGATTATTAGTTGTTAGCACTAACAAAAGATTATGGTGGTAGCCAATTCAATTTAAACAAAAAATTCACCCAAAGAATAAGTTACCATTCCTTTAAGTCGTAATAATGAGTTACAAATCCCTCCAAATATTTTAAAAAGAAACCTAAGAAAATAAAAATAAAATATAATCCATTAAAAACTTCTCTTGCATGTCACTGGTTGAAAACTAATTGATGTAGCAATGGTCTACATACCTATAGCTTGTGACTATTCTGTAACAACACTAAATGATGGAAAAACAACATACTTAGGGCGTGTATGCCTTTTCTCACCATTACAACTATAGGAAATATTTATTATCAAATAATCTTGACTTCACCTTATTCATGCCACCATGGCCACATGGTCCTTTTCATTTTTTATACGATGGTTCATTAGATAGCGTGAACCAACACCAATCAATGCAATCTTTTATAATGGATATCAAAGGAGCTATTATAAGGGTATTTAAAAAATCATGATATCTCATTATATTCCAATTCAAACATATTCCATAAGAGGGATCTAACACGTTAATTAATCAAAAAAATTCATCATCACAACTACTGGAAATATTTATTAGCAAATAATATTGACTTCACCTCATTCACACCACCATGGACACATGGTCCTTTTCTTTTTTGATATGATGGTTCATTACATGATGGGAAGTGGGATATTGAATGCGAACACACCACCAAACAATGCAATCTTTCATAATAGACATCAAAGAAACTAATTATAATCTAACACATTAATAAATCAAAAACAAATTTAAGGTTTAAAAAAAAATCATGATATATCATTATCTTCCAATTCAAACATATGCCATAAAAGGGATTTAAAACATTAATTAACCAAAAAATTTCATCATCACAACTACAGGAAATTTTTATTAGCAAATAATCTTGACTTCATGTCATTCACGCCACCATGGCCACATGGTCCTTTCGATTTTTTATATGATGGTTCGTTACATGAAAGGAAGTGGGATATTGAACATGAACACACCACCAATGAATGCAATATTCCATAATAAATATCAAAGGAATGACATGAAAGGATGTGGGATATTGAACATGAAAACACTACCAATGAATGAAATCTCCCGCTTCACTAAGCTTTCCTTTTGCCTATTCTTTCCTAGTGTTTTTCTTGTTCACAAGCCTTATACACATTCTATGTTTGAACATCATCACTTTGTTTTGCAAATGGCTGTGTAGACACTAAAATACTTGAGGAGTACATCTAAATCCCTAGGAGGGACCCCCTAAATTATTTCCATATTTTGGATCTTTGTGGTGTACTCCTATACACTCGAGTCATGTCTCTCCCTTAAGTGATTCCATTTGATCCACTAGTCATGTACGTACATGATAAGTTATAATTGAGACTTTATGGGAGTTATAAAAACCCTCCACTTAGTTCCAAAAGGATCCCCATATAACCTAATGGTTTGTGTGTGGCTTTCTTACCGAGTCAAGGCATGGCCCTCTAATTTGGAATGAGTGAATTATCTATTCCTCTTCTATATAGTGAGCAATATTAAAATAAACATCTAATTGTTGGAACCAATGATTTAATTTAAAATCATCTATCTCACTTTGATATGGCTTTATATCCACTTTCACTTCCATCTTAAACAAATATTGTGAACGCTTCACAACACTTGTACTCAACTTCTCTTTTAAGATTCCTAGACACCGTCAATGCTTCATCCTAATCCCTTGGTTTTCCCTCCAATATTACCTTGGATTTTGAACCTTTGTATTTTCCATGCATGTTCAGCTTATTAGTTAGTGATACAAGGGAGAGGCTCAATTCTATGACTTGCACTTCCATCCAGACAGTCCTTTCCTCTATCAAATCTTAAGGGTTATCATAAATTCATTTGTTATACATTGTTGGGGTTTTATGTTGATCTGCTTAAAATGATCTCATTCTATGCAACTTCCCACGAAATTCGCAATGAAACCTACTGTGATACCAATATGATCTAAAAAATGTCGTGGATATTCCACTAGATATTTTGTCACAATAAATATATTAAAATAAACAAAAATCTATGCTATTAAGGGCTAACTCCTCTGAGATTCTATATTTTTTATTATTATTGTTTTGTTGTTTATGAATATAATAGCTAATATGCAAAAAATATACAGCAGGTAAATACAATCACTCAAAAAGCATAATATACACCAATATATGCTCTAGGAACGCTTATGAGAGCAAACCTAGCCAGAGGTTGAGAATATATTATTTTCTTATGTCTGTAATGGAAATGGTGCAAGTAAAAAAGAAAATGAACTCTTTATGGAGTTACCTAAAACTTGCAAGACCATGGGATTCTACAAAACACAAAAGCTCTCAATTATCCTCTTTCGCTATTCACACTTCGTTATTTTGTTCCACTATGCAACAAAATGTAAACAAATAGAATGGAACCAATTTTCCTCTTGGTGGCTTAGCTAGAACACAACCTCATAGCCAAGCAGGGGTTAAATTTGACCCATTGAAGCCTAAACATGAGTTACAATTCAACACTTCTACAGTTTTCTTCATAACCTCATGTGGCTAGTCATTTTTCCATGAGTTACACAGCCTAACGTCCCATCCTCTCAAGCTATAGTAGTTAATGATAATAGGTCAACTTATATGGTTGTGTTCTAATCCAGAGTAAATCGATTGGTGATTCATGGATGTCATTCGATATATACATGTTGTATTGTAACATTGTACATGAAAAGATATATTGAAAACTCTTGTTGGTTTTCCCTTTCTTGGGTTTCTAGGATAAAATCTTTGTGTTTATGTGGTTGTTTCTATTGCATCTTTTTTGTTTTATTAGGAATATTTGTGTAGCAACTAATTGTACAGAGTTAAAACCTACAACATTTTTCCTTCTAAATAGTTCACCTCCACCACAAAGGAAGTTACTCCCCCTTCTAATGTATGACATAGATCTCAACAAATTGTCTTTCATATGATAATCACATTTCTTCCTCCTACTTCTTTCTTTCCTTCCTATTTCAATTTTCCATACTGCAATAAATCACACCATAAAAAATTCCGGTAAAATATTTGTTATCTCACATCAAAGAATTTTTTTAAACCTTCACATGAAAATTTCATGCAACATGAGCTAATTGTAAAATAAACCTTCACTTCTCAATAAATATTCATAGTATAAACATTATATCACATGAAAATTTCAAAATTTTTCCCACTATTACTTAAACTTTCCTTAACTAACCAACAACTATTTAAAGTGAAATCTTCTCGTTCTTAAGCCCAAGTCTTCTCGAAAACCCTTTAAAGTTTTTTCCTTACTAGAACAAGATAGGCAACAACGAGGGATTTTGTGATTCATTCCTAACACTCCTAGCAACAAGCCTTCCAACACTCAACTCCGACACTTCCTCTACCGGCGGGCCTTAGCTAACCGAGGTTCTCAAAACCCTAAAATATTACCTTGAATTCAAAAATATGGAGGGTATATGTGACAAAAAGATCAACGAGACCATTAGCCTCACAGGGATTGAGATATTATTAATATTATATTTATGGGCTAAGGCTTCAAGTGATTACCGTTAGGTTATTATCAGAACGGGGCAAAAGCAATAAGGGAGTGTTCAAATTTAAAAGATGCAATTATAAAAGTGCGATTTCTGGAACGAATGAAAGGTCAAAACAAACTTGAACGCTAACCGTACATAGCCACGGGCGCGTCGCCCGGCACTAAAGCATTGACTATTCTATCCGAAAAGACTTAATTCAAAGCAGCGAAATGTTCACAATCCGGCCTACAGTAAAATGTCAAATTTCAGAATTTTAAATCCACATTCACATGAAATTATGAAAATAACTATCCAAATATACGCGGCATCATTTCAAATCTTTGACATGACCGCATGACACGCCCGTGCATTTGACTCGTCCTCGTCAAACTCTGCAATCAAAGAATGCAAAAGGTCGCCCAAATCCCTGGCTGCGGATAGCCAACTCTTACAACTATGTGAATCAATGAATTTGAAGTTAAGGAATCGGTCAAGTATGATAATTTCTGTAGCAAAGATTTCAGGTTTTCCTAGGATTAGACTTAACAGTCGTTGTTGATTTGGTCCGCTATTCAAGCTAAAAATATTTTCTCAGTAATGATCTCTTCTTTCCCAGATCTGCCCTCGCCCCTTCGTATATATATACAATGCTCTGGTTGCATTCCTATTGCAATTTATAACCTCCTAGTTCTGTTTTGTTTTGAATACCAGATCAACACAACATATTAGGCTCATTGTTACATTCGATTTGCGTGACTGTCACCTGGAGTGATATTATCATTAACCTTCAATTATGAAGACAGTAGCCAGATTGTTGGTACCCTTCTTTATTTCAGTAGCAGCGCTAGTATTGAGTGAGGGTCCAGTTCACACAGGCAGAGTTCTGAAGGGGAATAGTATAAGCGCTCAAACTCATAAAAATCCATCTGATCGTCTCAATCTTCTTATCGAGGAAGTGGAAGTCGCACCTTCTGGGCCGAATCCGGGTGGCAACAGTGTCACCCAGTCAATATCCGAAGGTCTTAATTTACAGTTCCAGAAAGGTCCCTTAGGGGATAGTATAAGCACGAAAACTCATAAAATTCCATCTGATCGTCCCAATCTTCTTATCGAGGAGGTGGAAGTCGCACCTTCTGGGCCGAATCCTGGTGGCAACAGTGTCATCCAGTCAATATCTGAAGGTCTTAATTTACAGTTCCAGAAAGGTCCCTTAGGGGATAGTATAAACGCGAAAACTCATAAAAATCAATCTGGTCATTCCAATCTTCTTATCGAGGAGGTGGAAGTCGCACCTTCTGGGCCGAATCCGGGTGGCAATAGTGTCACTCAGTCAATATCCGAACGTCTTAATTTACAGTTCCAGAAAGGTCCCTTAGGGGATAGTATAAGCGCGAAAACTCATAAAAATCCATCTGATCATCCTAATCTTCTTATCGAGGGGGTGGAAGTCGCACCTTCTGGGCCGAATCCCGGTGGCAACAGTGTCACCCAGTGAATATCCGAAGGTCTTAATTTACAGTTCCACAAAAGGTCTGTCCCTTAATGGACCAGAATAAGCAGCGGTTATCAAGAGTGGTTGATGGAGATCATGAAATTGGAGATATATCTGTTCAAAGTGCAGGGGCAATAACATCAGAAAGTATATGGGAAACATTGAAAATCAACAAACTTCCTTCTGGCTCAAGTGGAGGAGTAGGTCACAAATATATCAATGTGGCCGGCCCCTTGAATACTAACAATGTTCCAGTAGTACCTGCACAAAGATTAATTAGTACCACAGCCTTCAACAAACTTCCATGAGGTCCGAGTGATGGAGTAGGACACAAGTATGTTGACTGATTGATAGCCTCCTTCAAAACATACCCATAAATAGTCGATTCAAAAGCTAATCAATGCACTGGAATGAAGATCAAATCAGTTCCGAGGACGTTGAACGTAAAGTGCTAGTGCTAGGGATATTGTTGATTATGGATTAAGGTGTGGGATAATTGGTAAGAAGGATGGCACTTTATTTTTCCCTTCAAGATAGAATGTCTGACGCCTTTCAGTCTTACTATGTTTCCTTCTTCTTTCGTGGTGTGGAAAAACTGGATAGCGCATTTCAATGATTAATTAAACGACTTGTTTCTACACGTACGATCTCAGACGTATCTCCCATGTGCGACAGATAGACGTTCTCCTTAGTAGTTTCCTTTCCCAAAGGTTTTTTTTTTGTATTTTCTAATTTTACATTTTCTTGTTATCCTAAGTAGTTTCCTCTTCTAAGGACGGTTACGTGGGTGCAACTTCTAAATTGAGCATAGATTGTATAAATTTTCGAGGTTTAGTCTTAATTCTAGGAGTTAGAAAATATGTTAACTGAAAATTTTCGAACCAATTAGGTGAACATAATTATGCAGATGGATTTAAATAGAAGATGTTAAAAAATAATAAACGAATATAGAAATACAATTCCCTGTTATAAAATAAAACATATTACATCACTGTTTCTAAAAGCATAAAAAATAGTGTAACCAATAATTATGGAGATGGATTTAAATAGAAGATGTTAAAAAATAATAAATTTAAAATGGAAGGATATAGAAATACAATTCCCTGTTATAAAATAAAACATAAAATAAAACATATTACATCACTTTTTCTAAAAGCATAAAAAATAATGTAAGAGGAATGGATGGATATATAAATAGTGAGATGGTGAAAAGGAACAATATTGTCGAGAAGATTGTAATAGAGCCATATCTTATTAAAGAGGTACCTAATATGTTTTTGGAATCAACTAAAGAAAACCTATTCAACAATTGAAGAAGACTAAAAGATCCATTGTGAAAAAGGAATATTCAGTCTCAAAATTAGCAATAGAGCTACATCCCAACTCTCAATTTAAGGTGAGCAAGAATCAAGTAGAAAAATATAGAAATAACAAGTAGATTCACCGAATCAAGACAAAATGAAACTCAATGGTTCAACTATAACCACATTAGTAAGAAAGAAATCTCCCACATTGATGCAACAAATGATTACCCAAATCCAACATTGTTCAAATATGGAATAAAATGCAATTGTAACAGAAAATGCCAAATATTCCCTTATCGAGACAAGGGAAATAAGAACCTACAAAACTTAATGAACACTTATAAATATATAAATGACATGAATAATATAAATAATGATACAAAAGTAAGTAATAGAGATAAGTGGGGAAAATAATGACATCTTTGGCATATGGCCTTTATTTTTTATTCTTTCAGTTGTTGAATGAACCTAAGGTATAGGCACATTGGTTGGGAATATGAGAAAGATCAATTTCTTTTGTTCTAAGATCTTTCCATCAAGTTCTAATATCAAACAACACCCTCAACCATCCTCACTCGCATTGCATAAAGAAGTTCCGGAACATTAAAATTGAACACATTAACAATAACCCATAAAAATCTCCTCACTCGCATTGCATGAAGAAGATCTAGAACATTAACATTGAACACATTAAAAATAACCCATACAAATCCACAGATCTGGAAGAATAAATGGAAGAAAATGCAAAGACATACAAAACCAAATAAAGAGATTGACTAAAATACTACAATGGAGAGATTGACTAAAATACTACAACGATGGTATTTACTCAAAAACCACAATGCAACTTAGTGAATGGATACAAAATCTCTTAAAAAAAGAGACACTATGACACTACTTATAAAGTAGCTTATTTCTAGTATCATTTTTGGGGTCAACTAAGTTTATCAGATGAGGATGAAACATTTTAACCAAAACAAGGCTCTAGTTACATTTTGAAAATGAAGGAGAGAACAGGTTTCCAAATTTTGATAAACAAATGGAAAAATTTACAAAGAAAGGAGGAGATATCTACCAGATACATGGACAAGATCATTAGTCTCAAGGATAGAGATAATGTTAGTATTATTATTTGGGGTCATTTAATTATGATTAAGTTATTATTGAAGAGGTGTAATTTTAGAACATAGTTGAAAAAGAAACACTCTCATTCACTAACTCAATGTCTAGCTTGGCCTTGACCTTAATATTAGATTATTTTTATTGTTGTTGTCATTTTTGTTGTTATCATCATCAACATCAAAATCTCTAACGATGTGACATTATTATGAAGATCACTATTGGAAGAAATGAAATATTAAAAACAAGCTTGAACACAATCATACATCGCCATTGTGGGGGCCTCAATGCTTTTGTGAATGCAAGTTAAAGCTTTAACTATTGCATATGGTTTGTGTTTACAAACATTCATGTCAAAGATTAGTTGTTGTTTCGAATGATATTGAAAGATTTGACTACTACATATGTTTCATCTCTAGGCACAAGAATATCAAAACTTAGTGTCACTTACATGTCAACGTTGCAGCAAAATATTTTAAATGAATCAAACTAATTATCTTAAAATAATAATCATAATCATTCATTCATAGGACCCCAACCATTCCCATAGGGGATAGAAACTCTAACTTGGAATTACATGTAAGCATATGGATAGTCTACAATAATTAGTGGTGTTTCAATCATCATGAGAAAAATCCTAGTGTAATGCAACAACCTACCTTGTCACAACCCACATGCACCATCAAATCACCCTAGTGGGACATTCTTAGTTTACATTGGCCTTTAGTTGATATCCAAATGCTAGAATGAAGGGGAGACACCTCGTCATAGAGAAATATGAACAATAGGAATTTTAAGATGAATTCCCCATAGTCCATCAAAACCAATAGGCCACGTAATCTAACATTGCCACCCATACCACATAAAAACATACATATAGGGCGCCATCCAACAACCACTCAACAACAAGCATCTAATCACTTAAAATGTGTTGACTTGTTGTACCAAATATAAATATATAAATAAATATTAATAATACTACTAATAACATAATTATAATAAAAATGCACATTCTAACTCTTCATTATAACATTTTGGCTTTGGAAGCATCAATGTGTATATATTGTTCATAGGTGAACGACTTATTGTAAATCATAGCTTTTATATCACTTATTCAACATATTGCTTTATTTTTCATGGATTGTTATATATGTATGTGTGTGTGTGTGTGTTGACTTGACCTATGAGGATTTTAGCCTTGAATCTCATTGTTTCCATATGCTTCATGTTATGGCGATGGCCATTTGATCTTTCCTTTTGAGCTTTGTTCATTTCATACTCATTGAATGATTTTGTTCATTTCAATATATTATAGTAAAATCTAATCCTCATCATATATTATTAGCTAAGATTGATACTATCCTTGCTTTGGCAACACATTCTAAAAGAAATTTGATTAAAAACTTGCTACCATTATATATATATATATATAGTTTTGACCATGTCAAAGTTTTAAAAAGATTCTTCCATTTTTTAAGTTTTTGATCACAAAATATCAAATCTTTGAGCTATTAAAGAGCCAATTTTTTCACTACAAAATATTAAAGACTATAAATATTAAAATTGTTGGCATATAAATACTATTGCTATCTAAAAATTGGTATAACATCATTAACCTTTTAATTTGAGAAAGAAAAAAATATTTATTTCAAGGAATAGTAAACGATACGAGGAGAAGAAATCTTCTATACCCACCACATTAACCACGATTAAAATCACATTTGTCAAATTTAAGAGGATGGTAGAATTGATTCCCTCTTCTTCCATTTATTCAAAAAATCGCTCCAAACCAAGCTGGATATATCATTGAAGTGATGTTGTAGCTCACCTTAGTAGTTATTCTTGACTTTTGTTGGCTCATTCTAGTAAGTTTGCAAGGATAGACACCCCCTCATGAATGGGGTCCTTTTTGCAGGCGTGTCTTTGGACATCTTAGCTCCTCTTAAGTCTTAAGTTTCCTGTTAGGCATTGGATTATTAGTTGTTAGCACTAACAAAAGATTATGGTGGTAGCCAATTCAATTTAAGCAAAAAAATTCAACCAAACAATAAGTTACCGATCCTTTAAGAGATAATAATGAGTTATAAATCCCTCTAAATATTTTAAAAAGAAACCTAAGAAAATAAAAATAAAATATAATCCATTAAAAACTTCTCTTGCATGTCACTGGTTGAAAACTAATTGATGTAGCAATGGTCTACATACCTATAGCTTGTGACTATTCTGTAACAACACTAAATGATGGAAAAACAACATACTTAGGGCGTGTATGTCTTTTCTCACCATTACAACTATAGGAAATATTTATTAGCAAATAATCTTGACTTCACCTTATTCATGCCACCATGGCCACATGGTCCTTTCCATTTTTTCTACGATGGTTCATTAGATAGCGTGAACCAACACCAATCAATGCAATCTTTTATAATGGATATCAAAGGAGCTATTATAAGGTTATTTAAAAAATCATGATATCTCATTATATTCCAATTCAAACATATTCCATAAGAGGGATCTAACACATTAATTAATCAAAAAAATTCATCATCACAACTACGGGAAATATTTATTAGCAAATAATATTGACTTCACCTCATTCACACCACCATGGGCACATGGTCCTTTTCTTTTTTGATATGATGGTTCATTACATGATGGGAAGTGGGATATTGAATGTGAACACACCACCAATCAATGCAATCTTTCATAATAGACATCAAAGAAACTAATTATAATCTAACACATTAATAAATCAAAAACAAATTTAAGGTTTTTAAAAAAAATCATGATATATCATTATCTTCCAATTCAAGCATATGCCATAAACGCGATTTAAAACATTAATTAACCAAAAAATTTCATCATCACAACTACAGGAAATTTTAATTAGCAAATAATCTTGACTTCACGTCATTCACGCCACCATGGCCACATGGTCCTTTCGATTTTTTATACGATGGTTCATTACATGAAAGGAAGTGGGATATTGAACGTGAACACACCACCAATGAATGCAATATTCCATAATAAATATCAAAGGAATGACATGAAAGGATGTGGGATATTGAACATGAACACACTACCAATGAATGAAATCTCCCGCTTCACTAACCTTTCCTTTTTCCTATTCTTTCCTAGTGTTTTTCTTGTTCACAAGCCTTATACACATTCTATGTTTGAACATCATCACTTTGTTTTGCAAATGGTTGTGTAGACACTAAAATACTTGAGGAGTACATCTAAAGCCCTAGGAGGGACCCCCTAAATTATTTCCATATTTTGGATCTTTGTGGTGTACTCCTATACACTCGAGTCATGTCTCTCCCTTAAGTGATTCCATTTGATCCACTAGTCATGTACGTACATGATAAGTTATAATTGAGACTTTATGGGAGTTATAAAAACCCTCCACTTAGTTCCAAAAGGATCCCCATATAACCTAATGGTTTGTGTGTGGCTTTCTTACCGAGTCAAGGCATGGCCCTCTAATTTGGAATGAGTGAATTATCTATTCCTCTTCTATATAGTGAGCAATATTAAAATAAACATCTAATTGTTGGAACCAATGATTTAATTTAAAATCATCTATCTCACTTTGATATGGCTTTATATCCACTTTCACTTCCATCTTAAACAAATATTGTGAACGCTTCACAACACTTGTACTCAACTTCTCTTTTAAGATTCCTAGACACCGTCTGTGCTTCATCCTAATCCCTTGTTTTTCCCTCCAATATTACCTTGGATTTTGAACCTTTTTATTTTCCATGCATGTTCAGCTTATTAGTTAGTGATACAAGGGAGAGGCTCATTTCTATGACTTGCACTTCCATCCGGACAATCCTTTCCTCTATCAAATCTTAAGGGTTATCATAAATTCATTTGTTATACATTGTTGGGGTTTTATGTTGATCTGCTTAAAATGATCTCATTCTATGCAACTTCCCACGAAATTCGCAATGAAACCTACTGTGATACCAATATGATCTAAAAAATGTCGTGGATATTCCACTAGATATTTTGTCACAATAAATATATTAAAATAAACAAAAATCTATGCTATTAAGGGCTAACTCCTCTGAGATTCTATATTTTTTATTATTATTGTTTTGTTGTTTATGAATACAATAGCTAATATGCAAAAAATATACAGCAGGTAAATACAATCACTCAAAAAGCATAATGAACACCAATATATGCTCTAGGAACGCTTATGAGAGCAAACCTAGCCAGAGGTTGAGAATATATTATTTTCTTATGTCTGTAATGGAAATGGTGCAAGTAAAAAAGAAAATGAACTCTTTATGGAGTTACCTAAAACTTGCAAGACCATGGGATTCTACAAAACACAAAAGCTCTCAATTATCCTCTTTCGCTATTCACACTTCGTTATTTTGTTCCACTATGCAACAAAATGTAAACAAATAGAATGGAACCAATTTTCCTCTTGGTGGCTTAGCTAGAACACAACCTCATAGCCAAGTAGGGGTTAAATTTGACCCATTGAAGCCTAAACATGAGTTACAATTCAACACTTCTATAGTTTTCTTCATAACCTCATGTGGCTAGTCATTTTTCCATGAGTTACACAGCCTAGCGTCCCATCCTCTCAAGCTATAGTAGTTAATGATAATAGGTCAACTTATATGGCTGTTTTCTAATCCAGAGTAAATCGATTGGTGATTCATGGATGTCATTCGATATATACATGTTGTATTATAACATTGTACATGAAAAGATATATTGAAAACTCTTGTTGGTTTTCCCTTTCTTGGGTTTCTAGGATAAAATCTTTGTGTTTATGTGGTTGTTTCTATTGCATCTTTTTTGTTTTATTATGAATATTTGTGTAGCAACTAATTGTACAGAGTTAAAACCTACAACATTTTTCCTTCTAAATAGTTCACCTCCACCACAAAGGAAGTTACTCCCCCTTCTAATGTATGACATAGATCTCAACAAATTGTCTTTCATATGATAATCACATTTCTTCCTCCTACTTCTTTCTTTCCTTCCTATTTCAATTTTCCATACTGCAATAAATCACACCATAAAAAATTCCGGTAAAATATTTGTTATCTCACATCAAAGAATTTTTTTAAACCTTCACATGAAAATTTCATGCAACATGAGCTAATTGTAAAATAAACCTTCACTTCTCAATAAATATTCATAGTATAAACATTATATCACATGAAAATTTCAAAATTTTTCCCACTATTACTTAAACTTTCCTTAACTAACCAACAACTATTTAAAGTGAAATCTTCTCGTTCTTAAGCCCAAGTCTTCTCGAAAACCCTTTAAAGTTTTTTCCTTACTAGAACAAGATAGGCAACAACGAGGGATTTTGTGATTCATTCCTAACACTCCTAGCAACAAGCCTTCCAACACTCAACTCCGACACTTCCTCTACCGGCGGGCCTTAGCTAACCGAGGTTCTCAAAACCCTAAAATATTACCTTGAATTCAAAAATATGGAGGGTATATGTGACAAAAAGATCAACGAGACCATTAGCCTCACAGGGATTGAGATATTAATAATATTATATTTATGGGCTAAGGCTTCAAGTGATTACCGTTAGGTTATTATCAGAACGGGGCAAAAGCAATAAGGGAGTGGTCAATTTTAAAAGATGCAATTATAAAAGTGCGATTTCTGGAACGAATGAAAGGTCAAAACAAACTTGAACGCTAACCGTACATAGCCACGGGCGCGTCGCCCGGCACTAAAGCATTGACTATTCTATCCGAAAAGACTTAATTCAAAGCAGCGAAATGTTCACAATCCGGCCTACAGTAAAATGTCAAATTTCAGAATTTTAAATCCACATTCACATGAAATTATGAAAATAACTATCCAAATATACGCGGCATCATTTCAAATCTTTGACATGACCGCATGACACGCCCGTGCATTTGACTCGTCCTCGTCAAACTCTGCAATCAAAGAATGCAAAAGGTCGCCCAAATCCCTGGCTGCGGATAGCCAACTCTTACAACTATGTGAATCAATGAATTTTAAGTTAAGGAATCGGTCAAGTATGATAATTTCTGTAGCAAAGATTTCAGGTTTTCCTAGGATTAGACTTAACAATCGTTGTTGATTTGGTCCGCTATTCAAGCTAAAAATATTTTCTCAGTAATGATCTCTTCTTTCCCAGATCTGCCCTCGCCCCTTCGTATATATATACAACGCTCTGGTTGCATTCCTATTGCAATTTATAACCTTCTAGTTCTGTTTTGTTTTGAATACCAGATCAACACAACATATTAGGCTCATTGTTACATTCGATTTGCGTGACTGTCACCTGGAGTGATATTATCATTAACCTTCAATTATGAAGACAGTAGCCAGATTGTTGGTACCCTTCTTTATTTCAGTAGCAGCACTAGTATTGAGTGAGGGTCCAGTTCACGCAGGCAGAGTTCTGAAGGGGAATAGTATAAGCGCTCAAACTCATAAAAATCCATCTGATTGTCTCAATCTTCTTATCGAGGAAGTGGAAGTCGCACCTTCTGGGCCGAATCCGGGTGGCAACAGTGTCACCCAGTCAATATCCGAAGGTCTTAATTTCCAGTTCCAGAAAGGTCCCTTAGGGGATAGTATAAGCGCGAAAACTCATAAAATTCCATCTGATCGTCCCAATCTTCTTATCGAGGAGGTGGAAGTCGCACCTTCTGGGCCGAATCCTGGTGGCAACAGTGTCATCCAGTCAATATCTGAAGGTCTTAATTTACAGTTCCAGAAAGGTCCCTTAGGGGATAGTATAAACGCGAAAACTCATAAAAATCCATCTGGTCATTCCAATCTTCTTATCGAGGAGGTGGAAGTCGCACCTTCTGGGCCGAATCCGGGTGGCAATAGTGTCACTCAGTCAATATCCAAACGTCTTAATTTACAGTTCCAGAAAGGTCCCTTAGGGGATAGTATAAGCGCGAAAACTCATAAAAATCCATCTGATCATCCTAATCTTCTTATCGAGGGGGTGGAAGTCGCACCTTCTGGGCCGAATCCCGGTGGCAACAGTGTCACCCAGTGAATATCCGAAGGTCTTAATTTACAGTTCCACAAAAGGTCCGTCCCTTAATGGACCAGAATAAGCAGCGGTTATCAAGAGTGGTTGATGGAGATCATGAAATTGGAGATATATCTGTTCAAAGTGCAGGGGCAATAACATCAGAAAGTATATGGGAAACATTGAAAATCAACAAACTTCCTTCTGGCTCAAGTGGAGGAGTAGGTCACAAATATATCAATGTGGCCGGCCCCTTGAATACTAACAATGTTCCAGTAGTACCTGCACAAAGATTAATTAGTACCACAGCCTTCAACAAACTTCCATGAGGTCCGAGTGATGGAGTAGGACACAAGTATGTTGACTGATTGATAGCCTCCTTCAAAACATACCCATAAATAGTCGATTCAAAAGCTAATCAATGCACTGGAATGAAGATCAAATCAGTTCCGAGGACGTTGAACGTAAAGTGCTAGTGCTAGGGATATTGTTGATTATGGATTAAGGTGTGGGATAATTGGTAAGAAGGATGGCACTTTATTTTTCCCTTCAAGATAGAATGTCTGACGCCTTTCAGTCTTACTATGTTTCCTTCTTCTTTCGTGGTGTGGAAAAACTGGAGAGCGCATTTCAATGATTAATTAAACGACTTGTTTCTACACGTACGATCTCAGACGTATCTCCCATGTGCGACAGATAGACGTTCTCCTTAGTAGTTTCCTTTCCCAGAGGTTTTTTTTTTGTATTTTCTAATTTTACATTTTCTTGTTATCCTAAGTAGTTTCCTCTTCTAAGGACGGTTACGTGGGTGCAACTTCTAAATTGAGCATAGATTGTATAAATTTTCGAGGTTTAGTCTTATTTCTAGGAGTTAGAAAATATGTTAACTGAAAATTTTCGAACCAATTAGGTGAACATAATTATGCAGATGGATTTAAATAGAAGATGTTAAAAAATAATAAACGAATATAGAAATACAATTCTCTGTTATAAAATAAAACATATTACATCACTGTTTCTAAAAGCATAAAAAATAGTGTAACCAATAATTATGGAGATGGATTTAAATAGAAGATGTTAAAAAATAATAAATTTAAAATGGAAGGATATAGAAATACAATTCCCTGTTATAAAATAAAACATAAAATAAAACATATTACATCACTTTTTCTAAAAGCATAAAAAATAATGTAAGAGGAATGGATGGATATATAAATAGTGAGATGGTGAAAAGGAACAATATTGTCGAGAAGATTGTAATAGAGCCATATCTTATTAAAGAGGTACCTAATATGTTTTTGGAATCAACTAAAGAAAACCTATTCAACAATTGAAGAAGACTAAAAGATCCATTGTGAAAAAGGAATATTCAGTCTCAAAATTAGCAATAGAGCTACATCCCAACTCTCAATTTAAGGTGAGCAAGAATCAAGTAGAAAAATATAGAAATAACAAGTAGATTCACCGTATCAAGACAAAATGAAACTCAATGGTTCAACTATAACCACATTAGTAAGAAAGAAATCTCCCACATTGATGCAACAAATGATTACCCAAATCCAACATTGTTCAAATATGGAATAAAATGCAATTGTAACAGAAAATGCCAAATATTCCCTTATCGAGACAAGGGAAATAAGAACCTACAAAACTTAATGAACACTTATAAATATATAAATGACATGAATAATATAAATAATGATGCAAAAGTAAGTAATAGAGATAAGTGGGGAAAATAATGACATCTTTGGCATATGACCTTTATTTTTTATTCTTTCAGTTGTTGAATGAACCTAAGGTATAGGCACATTGGTTGGGAATATGAGAAAGATCAATTTCTTTTGTTCTAAGATCTTTCCATCAAGTTCTAATATCAAACAACACCCTCAACCATCCTCACTCGCATTGCATAAAGAAGTTCCGGAACATTAAAATTGAACACATTAACAATAACCCATACAAATCTCCTCACTCGCATTGCATGAAGAAGATCTAGAACATTAACATTGAACACATTAAAAATAGCCCATACAAATCCACAGATATGGAAGAATAAATGGAAGAAAATGCAAAGACATACAAAACCAAATAAAGAGATTGACTAAAATACTACAATGGAGAGATTGACTAAAATACTACAACGATGGTATTTACTCAAAAACCACAATGCAACTTAGTGAATGGATACAAAATCTCTTAAAAAAAGAGACACTATGACACTACTTATAAAGTAGCTTATTTCTAGTATCATTTTTGGGGTCAACTAAGTTTATCAGATGAGGATGAAACATTTTAACCAAAACAAGGCTCTAGTTACATTTTGAAAATGAAGGAGAGAACAGGTTTCCAAATTTTGATAAAAAAATGGAAAAATTTACAAAGAAAGGAGGAGATATCTACCAGATACATGGACAAGATCATTAGTCTCAAGGATAGAGATAATGTTAGTATTATTATTTGGGGTATTATTAGTATTATTGTTAGGCACAAGAATATCAAAACTTAGTGTCACTTACATGTCAACATTGCAGCAAAATATTTTAAATGAATCAAACTAATTATCTTAAAATAATAATCATAATCATTCATTCATAGGACCCCAACCATTCCCATAGGGGATAGAAACTCTAACTTGGAATTACATGTAAGCATATGGATAGTCTACAATAATTAGTGGTGTTTCAATCATCATGAGAAAAATCCTAGTGTAATGCAACAACCTACCTTGTCACAACCCACATGCACCATCAAATCACCCTAGTGGGACATTCTTAGTTTACATTGGCCTTTAGTTGATATCCAAATGCTAGAATGAAGGGGAGACACCTCGTCATAGAGAAATATGAACAATAGGAATTTTAAGATGAATTCCCCATAGTCCATCAAAACCAATAGGCCACGTAATCTAACATTGCCACCCATACCACATAAAAACATACATATAGGGCGCCATCCAACAACCACTCAACCACAAGCATCTAATCACTTAAAATGTGTTGACTTGTTGTACTAAATATAAATATATAAATAAATATTAATAATACTACTAATAACATAATTATAATAAAAATGAACATTCTAACTCTTCATTATAACATTTTGGCTTTGGAAGCATCAATGTGTATATATTGTTCATAGGTGAACGACTTATTGTAAATCATAGCTTTTATATCACTTATTCAACATATTGCTTTATTTTTCATGGATTGTTATATATGTATGTGTGTGTGTGTGTGTGTGTGTGTGTTGACTTGACCTATGAGGATTTTAGCCTTGAATCTCATTGTTTCCATATGCTTCATGTTATGGCAATGGCCATTTGGATATTTAATTTATAAAATTTGTTCATTTCATACTCATTGAATGAGTTTTGTTCATTTCAATATATTATAGTAAAATCTAATCCTCATCATATATTATTAGCTAAGATTGATACTATCCTTGCTTTGGCAACACATTCTAAAAGAAATTTGATTAAAAACTTGCTACCATTATATATATATATATATAGTTTTGACCATGTCAAAGTTTTAAAAAGATTCTTCCATTTTTTAAGTTTTTGATCACAAAATATCAAATCTTTGAGCTATTAAAGAGCCAATATTTTCACTACAAAATATTAAAGACTATAAATATTAAAATTGTTGGCATATAAATACTATTGCTATCTAAAAATTGGTATAACATCATTAACCTTTTAATTTGAGAAAGAAAAAAATATTTATTTCAAGGAATAGTAAACGATACGAGGAGAAGAAATCTTCTATACCCACCACATTAACCACGATTAAAATCACATTTGTCAAATTTAAGAGGATGGTAGAATTGATTCCATCTACTTCCATTTATTCAAAAAATCGCTCCAAACCAAGCTGGATATATCATTGAAGTGATGTTGTAGCTCACCTTAGTAGTTATTCTTGACTTTTGTTGGCTCATTCTAGTAAGTTTGTAAGGATAGACACCCCCTCATGAATGGGGTCCTTTTTGCAAGTGTGTCTTTGGACATCTTAGCTCCTTTTAAGTCTTAAGTTTCCTGTTAGGCATTGGATTATTAGTTGTTAGCACTAACAAAAGATTATGGTGGTAGCCAATTCAATTTAAACAAAAAAATTCACCCCAACAATAAGTTACCGATCCTTTAAGAGATAATAATGAATTACAAATCCCTCTAAATATTTTAAAAAGAAACCTAAGAAAATGAAAATAAAATATAATCCATTAAAAACTTCTCTTGCATGTCACTGGTTGAAAACTAATTGATGTAGCAATGGTCTACATACCTATAGCTTGTGACTATTATGTAACAACACTAAATGATGGAAAAACAACATACTTAGGGCGTGTATGTCTTTTCTCACCATTACAACTATAGGAAATATTTATTAGCAAATAATCTTGACTTCACCTTATTCATGCCACCATGGCCACATGGTCCTTTCCATTTTTTCTACGATGGTTCATTAGATAGCGTGAACCAACACCAATCAATGCAATCTTTTATAATGGATATCAAAGGAGCTATTATAAGGTTATTTAAAAAATCATGATATCTCATTATATTCCAATTCAAACATATTCCATAAGAGGGATCTAACACATTAATTAATCAAAAAAATTCATCATCACAACTACGGGAAATATTTATTAGCAAATAATATTGACTTCACCTCATTCACACCACCATGGGCACATGGTCCTTTTCTTTTTTGATATGATGGTTCATTACATGATGGGAAGTGGGATATTGAATGTGAACACACCACCAATCAATGCAATCTTTCATAATAGACATCAAAGAAACTAATTATAATCTAACACATTAATAAATCAAAAACAAATTTAAGGTTTTTAAAAAAAATCATGATATATCATTATCTTCCAATTCAAGCATATGCCATAAAAGGGATTTAAAACATTAATTAACCAAAAAATTTCATCATCACAACTACAGGAAATTTTAATTAGCAAATAATCTTGACTTCACGTCATTCACGCCACCATGGCCACATGGTCCTTTCGATTTTTTATACGATGGTTCATTACATGAAAGGAAGTGGGATATTGAACGTGAACACACCACCAATGAATGCAATATTCCATAATAAATATCAAAGGAATGACATGAAAGGATGTGGGATATTGAACATGAACACACTACCAATGAATGAAATCTCCCGCTTCACTAACCTTTCCTTTTGCCTATTCTTTCCTAGTGTTTTTCTTGTTCACAAGCCTTATACACATTCTATGTTTGAACATCATCATTTTGTTTTGCAAATGGCTGTGTAGACACTAAAATACTTGAGGAGTACATCTAAAGCCCTAGGAGGGACCCCCTAAATTATTTCCATATTTTGGATCTTTGTGGTGTACTCCTATACACTCGAGTCATGTCTCTCCCTTAAGTGATTCCATTTGATCCACTAGTCATGTACGTACATGATAAGTTATAATTGAGACTTTATGGGAGTTATAAAAACCCTCCACTTAGTTCCAAAAGGATCCCCATATAACCTAATGGTTTGTGTGTGGCTTTCTTACCGAGTCAAGGCATGGCCCTCTAATTTGGAATGAGTGAATTATCTATTCCTCTTCTATATAGTGAGCAATATTAAAATAAACATCTAATTGTTGGAACCAATGATTTAATTTAAAATCATCTATCTCACTTTGATATGGCTTTATATCCACTTTCACTTCCATCTTAAACAAATATTGTGAACGCTTCACAACACTTGTACTCAACTTCTCTTTTAAGATTCCTAGACACCGTCTGTGCTTCATCCTAATCCCTTGGTTTCCCCTCCAATATTAACTTGGATTTTGAACCTTTGTATTTTCCATGCATGTTCAACTTATTAGTTAGTGATACAAGGGAGAGGCTAATTTCTATGACTTGCACTTCCATGGAGACAGTCCTTTCCTCTATCAAATCTTAAGGGTTATCATAAATTCATTTGTTATACATTGTTGGGGTTTTATGTTGATCTGCTTAAAATGATCTCATTCTATGCAACTTCCCACGAAATTCGCAATGAAACCTACTGTGATACCAATATGATCTAAAAAATGTCGTGGATATTCCACTAGATATTTTGTCACAATAAATATATTAAAATAAACAAAAATCTATGCTATCAAGGGCTAACTCCTCTGAGATTCTATATTTTTTATTATTATTGTTTTGTTGTTTATGAATACAATAGCTAATATGCAAAAAATATACAGCAGGTAAATACAATCACTCAAAAAGCATAATGAACACCAATATATGCTCTAGGAACGCTTATGAGAGCAAACCTAGCCAGAGGTTGAGAATATATTATTTTCTTATGTCTGTAATGGAAATGGTGCAAGTAAAAAAGAAAATGAACTCTTTATGGAGTTACCTAAAACTTGCAAGACCATGGGATTCTACAAAACGCAGAAGCTCTCAATTATCCTCTTTCGCTATTCACACTTCGTTATTTTGTTCCACTATGCAACAAAATGTAAACAAATAGAATGGAACCAATTTTCCTCTTGGTGGCTTAGCTAGAACACAACCTCATAGCCAAGCAGGGGTTAAATTTGACCCATTGAAGCGTAAACATGAGTTACAATTCAACACTTCTATAGTTTTCTTCATAACCTCATGTGGCTAGTCATTTTTCCATGAGTTACACAGCCTAACGTCCCATCCTCTCAAGCTATAGTAGTTAATGATAATAGGTCAACTTATATGGCTGTGTTCTAATCCAGAGTAAATCGATTGGTGATTCATGGATGTCATTCGATATATACATGTTGTATTGTAACATTGTACATGAAAAGATATATTGAAAACTCTTATTGGTTTTCCCTTTCTTGGGTTTCTAGGATAAAATCTTTGTGTTTATGTGGTTGTTTCTATTGCATCTTTTTTGTTTTATTATGAATATTTGTGTAGCAACTAATTGTACAGAGTTAAAACCTACAACATTTTTCCTTCTAAATAGTTCACCTCCACCACAAAGGAAGTTACTCCCCCTTCTAATGTATGACATAGATCTCAACAAATTGTCTTTCATATGATAATCACATTTCTTCCTCCTACTTCTTTCTTTCCTTCCTATTTCAATTTTCCATACCGCAATAAATCACACCATAAAAAATTCCGGTAAAATATTTGTTATCTCACATCAAAGAATTTTTTTAAACCTTCACATGAAAATTTCATGCAACATGAAGTAATTGTAAAATAAACCTTCACTTCTCAATAAATATTCATAGTATAAACATTATATCACATGAAAATTTCAAAATTTTTCCCACTATTACTTAAACTTTCCTTAACTAACCAACAACTATTTAAAGTGAAATCTTCTCATTCTTAAGCCCAAGTCTTCTCGAAAACCCTTTAAAGTTTTTTCCTTACTAGAACAAGATAGGCAACAACGAGGGATTTTGTGATTCATTCCTAACACTCCTAGCAACAAGCCTTCCAACACTCAACTCCGACACTTCCTCTACCGGCGGGCCTTAGCTAACCGAGGTTCTCAAAACCCTAAAATATTACCTTGAATTCAAAAATATGGAGGGTATATGTGACAAAAAGATCAACGAGACCATTAGCCTCACAGGGATTGAGATATTATGAATATTATATTTATGGGCTAAGGCTTCAAGTGATTACCGTTAGGTTATTATCAGAACGGGGCAAAAGCAATAAGGGAGTGGTCAATTTTAAAAGATGCAATTATAAAAGTGCGATTTCTGGAACGAATGAAAGGTCAAAACAAACTTGAATGCTAACCGTACATAGCCACGGGCGCGTCGCCTGGCACTAAAGCATTGACTATTCTATCCGAAAAGACTTAATTCAAAGCAGCGAAATGTTCACAATCCGGCCTACAGTAAAATGTCAAATTTCAGAATTTTAAATCCACATTCACATGAAAGTATGAAAATAACCATCCAAATATACGCGGCATCATTTCAAATCTTTGACATGACCGCATGACACGCCCGTGCATTTGACTCGTCCTCGTCAAACTCTGCAATCAGAGGATGCAAAAGGTCGCCCAAATCCCTGTGTCACGTCCCAATCTTTTTTTTTGTTTAATTGGGAGCGTGCGGCACCGCCCGAGACACCCATTTGTAAGTGGCTCCACGGACTACGCCTTACAACGCTTGTTTGACTGCCACTACACAAGCCTTAACCTTAACTGATTCTTATAAGTACAACCGTAATCTTATAACCGAATTGTAATCCCCTAATTATAATTCACCATTCAATTATAAATTACCAAATGCATAAATCAATTAACTGTTCACCAGTATAAAACATCGCATATTCATAACACATAAGAACACATGTAATATAGAGGCGGTGCAGCTCATCAAGAGTCTGCCCGGATTTCTTTTATTCAACCGAATTCCAAATATTACAATGGATTCTATATTCTTTATTATTATTGTTTTGTTGTTTATGAATACAATAGCTAATATGCAAAAAATATACAGCAGGTAAATACAATCACTCAAAAAGCATAATGAACACCAATATATGCTCTAGGAACGCTTATGAGAGCAAACCTAGCCAGAGGTTGAGAATATATTATTTTCTTATGTCTGTAATGGAAATGGTGCAAGTAAAAAAGAAAATGAACTCTTTATGGAGTTACCTAAAACTTGCAAGACCATGGGATTCTACAAAACACAAAAGCTCTCAATTATCCTCTTTCGCTATTCACACTTCGTTATTTTGTTCCATTATGCAACAAAATGTAAACAAATAGAATGGAACCAATTTTCCTCTTGGTGGCTTAGCTAGAACACAACCTCATAGCCAAGCAGGGGTTAAATTTGACCCATTGAAGCCTAAACATGAGTTACAATTCAACACTTCTAGAGTTTTCTTCATAACCTCATGTGGCTAGTCATTTTTCCATGAGTTACACAGCCTAACGTCCCATCCTCTCAAGCTATAGTAGTTAATGATAATAGGTCAACTTATATGGTTGTGTTCTAATCCAGAGTAAATCGATTGGTGATTCATGGATGTCATTCGATATATACATGTTGTATTGTAACATTGTACATGAAAAGATATATTGAAAACTCTTGTTGGTTTTCCCTTTCTTGGGTTTCTAGGATAAAATCTTTGTGTTTATGTGGTTGTTTCTATTGCATCTTTTTTGTTTTATTAGGAATATTTGTGTAGCAACTAATTGTACAGAGTTAAAACCTACAACATTTTTCCTTCTAAATAGTTCACCTCCACCACAAAGGAAGTTACTCCCCCTTCTAATGTATGACATAGATCTCAACAAATTGTCTTTCATATGATAATCACATTTCTTCCTCCTACTTCTTTCTTTCCTTCCTATTTCAATTTTCCATACTGCAATAAATCACACCATAAAAAATTCCGGTAAAATATTTGTTATCTCACATCAAAGAATTTTTTTAAACCTTCACATGAAAATTTCATGCAACATGAGCTAACTGTAAAATAAACCTTCACTTCTCAATAAATATTCATAGTATAAACATTATATCACATGAAAATTTCAAAATTTTTCCCACTATTACTTAAAGTTTCCTTAACTAACCAACAACTATTTAAAGTGAAATCTTCTCGTTCTTAAGCCCAAGTCTTCTCGAAAACCCTTTAAAGTTTTTTCCTTACTAGAACAAGATAGGCAACAACGAGGGATTTTGTGATTCATTCCTAACACTCCTAGCAACAAGCCTTCCAACACTCAACTCCGACACTTCCTCTACCGGCGGGCCTTAGCTAACCGAGGTTCTCAAAACCCTAAAATATTACCTTGAATTCAAAAATATGGAGGGTATATGTGACAAAAAGATCAACGAGACCATTAGCCTCACAGGGATTGAGATATTATTAATATTATATTTATGGGCTAAGGCTTCAAGTGATTACCGTTAGGTTATTATCAGAACGGGGCAAAAGCAATAAGGGAGTGGTCAATTTTAAAAGATGCAATTATAAAAGTGCGATTTCTGGAACGAATGAAAGGTCAAAACAAACTTGAACGCTAACCGTACATAGCCACGGGCGCGTCGCTCGGCACTAAAGCATTGACTATTCTATCCGAAAATACTTAATTCAAAGCAGCGAAATGTTCACAATCCGGCCTACAGTAAAATGTCAAATTTCAGAATTTTAAATCCACATTCACATGAAATTATGAAAATAACTATCCAAATATACGCGGCATCATTTCAAATCTTTGACATGACCTCATGACACGCCCGTGCATTTGACTCGTCCTCGTCAAACTCTGCAATCAAAGAATGCAAAAGGTCGCCCAAATCGCTGGCTGCGGATAGCCAACTCTTACAACTATGTGAATCAATGAATTTGAAGTTAAGGAATCGGTCAAGTATGATAATTTCTGTAGCAAAGATTTTAGGTTTTCCTAGGATTAGACTTAATAGTCGTTGTTGATTTGGTCCGCTATTCAAGCTAAAAATATTTTCTCAGTAATGATCTCTTCTTTCCCAGATCTGCCCTCGCCCCTTCGTATATATATACAATGCTCTGGTTGCATTCCTATTGCAATTTATAACCTTCTAGTTCTATTTTGTTTTGAATACCAGATCAACACAACATATTAGGCTCATTGTTACATTCGATTTGTGTGACTGTCACCTGGAGTGATATTTGTTGGAACTACTACACCTACATGCAGACTCTCAGTTATAGCATGCAACTACATGCAACTGCATGCGGACTCTTAGTTAAAGCATGCAACTACATGCACATCTACATGCGGATTCTTAGTTAGAGCATTGGATTGCATGCAAGATTCCTTTTGCATGATTTACTCCTTGATTTGCTCCTTCTTTAACTCCGCAACTGACTAGTTATCTCCGGAACTTGTTGTAGTTGTTGAGTCTTCTCATTGATCACCACTATAGTTCATTACCTTGGGATCTTCACCCAGTAATGCTATATCATGAGCATTGTAACATATTTTCTAATGAATCATTCTTTTCTTCTTTCAATTTTCTTTTAATGTTTTGCTCTGCAAAGCTGTGTGTTCAACCTTTACTAGCTAGATTCATCTGTGCAGGTTTTCTAACACATTTACAATCATCAAACGTATGACGGTTATTGGCTGCATCAAACTGCCCATCGTCAAATGTCCGACGGGAATCAGCAACTGCAAACTGTTCATTGTCAAACGTAAGACGGGAATTGGCTTCACCAAACTGCTCATCATCAAATGTAGGACGGGGATCGTCTGTAGCAAACTGCTGATCATCACCATACAGCGGAGCATCAAAGGTACGACGGTTATCGGTTGCACCATACTGCTTAACATCAAACGTAGTACCGGAATCTGCGCCTTTATCTAAAGGGATGCGTATTGAAGTAGCTCAGGGCAACACAGAAGAGGCTGTGAAACTTACAGCTAGCAGAAACAGAAAAGTGTTCATTTTTGTTAAAAAGTAGTTGAGTGCCCTTATACTTCCGATGGTCGTAATGAAGTATATGGCTATGTTTGATAATAGCTACTTTGCATCAGCCCACGGTTCTATATAAAGCAATAGATTGCACTATAACTGGATGCCCTCAAACCACTCCTTATATTTTTGGTCATTCATGTGTTCAAATTATTTAATAACTTCACCGCATTTGAAGTAATGCGAATTATAAATAACGCCATTGTTCTATATAAAGCGATTCGACTCTATCTAACCGAAATTCCCTAAACCAGAGTCTATCTAACTGAAATTCCATAAACTAAGTTCATATATAAGGCTATCCTTAGAGTCGGCCATTTATCTAACTGAAATTCCATAAACTAACTTCATATATACGGCTATCCTTAGAGTCGGCCATCCTTAAGTCTATTTGCAGATACACGAAATATTCTGGATCCTGCGGACATAGGCGCGCTCAATTAATTTTTTAATCACGCACATCTTCATCAAATCCCGAAATATTTCAGGAATCTGCAATATCTCACAGCATATATTCTTAATTTTTTAATCACGCACATCTTCATCAAATCCCGAAATATTTCAGGAATCTGCAATATCTCACAGCATATATTCTGGGCATTCATATATTTATTCCAAATGCCTTTTAAAAATTCATTCGAACCTGGGGAACAGAAGTCAGGATCTTAACGTACCCAAAGCAGCCATTCTTGACATAATTACACTAAAATCAATCCCAACAATCTCTTCAGAATTACACTAAAATCAA
>APFE031112153.1:0-76739 GCA_000404065.3 Pinus taeda | reverse complement strand
TATATAGAGAGAGAGAGAGAGAGAGAGAGAGATACACACACACACACACACACACACACACACATATACTAACATTGTTTATGTGGGGATGATGTATGAATATGTGAGATGACTATGGATTCTCTAACTGATCGTACTACATTTACTAAAGAGATATGGTATGCCATAATGATATAAAGTGATAACTGCTTATGCATGTTGACCAATTGAGGAAATAATGTTTTCCATTGTATGGCTAATGGGTTAAGTATCTGTGTTTGCATGTCTGATCTAGCTAGTATTCATGGGAATGAAAGTTTGGTCAATAACACAGTGACTATGTGTACACGACTATGATCATGAAATTAGTGTCCGTTAGTGCTGGTAGAAATTAACCTAGAGATTATGATAAGGTGTATACCATTACAAGTTTTAATGGTCGATCACATACATCGGACATATTAATGAATCTAAGGTTCTATATAAAGGATCCAGTAAAAACATTTAAGGAGAAATTTGGACTATGGTCTAATTGTAATATGGCTCAGGCACTTTTATAAGACAAGACCTGCAAGGAGGGGTAAAGCTTTAATTGTCAATGAACTCAAAAATTAAATTTTATGGGGTTAGGGGTTATATTTCCAGGTAGGCCATGGAGGTACGTTACAAATGGTATTGGAGCTTTGAGTTCAAACCTTGCAGCCTATGGACCCAACTACCTTCGAAAAAATATAAATAATTGGCAAGTTTCATTATAAATTTTTTATAAGAACAGTAACCCAAAATCTGTCGGGGAAATTTAAAGCCTATGAAATTCATAATTAATCCTCGCAGCCAAGGGAAACTAAGACTTTTCAAAGAATAATCCAAATATTAATGTGGAATTATTGAGGAACGACTAACCTCCATATGTTAATTCTATATTTTATATATATAACCATAAGGATGGTGGAAAGGTGTATGCCTTTTACCCGATCTAGATTCTATACCAAAACACTCCCTTTGAATAGATTATGCTTATACCCTCTCTTTTTTTAATATTTAATGCATACATAAATAAATTCATTTTATGACTATGAGAATCCGTGATATGGCATTGGTAAGGTTAAATTGACTAAGAATGTCATTAAGAAGGGTTGTTATTTTCACCTTTCGAGGTAAATTGAATGCCTAAGTTATATGCATATGCGTGTAAAGAGATGGTTCACGGTCCTCGCTATGGAATATTAATTCCAAGTGAGTTGGTCGAGAGCCATGGTTTCCGAACAGGAAGACATGATTTTTGTGTGGTTTATATAATTTTGACTTTTGCAATCCAAGAAGAAAAAGTAGGAGCGTAAATAATTTCGTGGTTTGCACATATATATCTATAAAATGAGTTGTATAACCACACCTTGAATGCATTTCGTTCCTACTCTTAGGAAATTGTAAGACAGTCAAAGTTTCATGAGCACAACGGTTGTCTCTTTTCATGAAAATAACTTACCATGTGGGTATGAAAATTCAGGATATCTTGTTAGCACTAGGTTTTCCAGGTCAAGTTCTCTGCAGAATTTGATGGCGTCCATGTGTTCAGAGAACCTGCATCCTGAACAGTTACTATGGGTGATATTATTTGGGAAAGGACAGACCAGAAAGATGAAAAGATGGCTTGGCCTGCTAAAGTTAAAGATGCCCTAGAATCTATGTAAAGAATTATTTGAGGTGTTGTCTTACCCCCTGCGTGACCTTTCTTTTCGATGAAGATAGAAATTGTTGTTCTAATCTCCATAGCAAGAAAGGTGCGCTAATGGGTTTAGCAACAACACCCTTTAAAAGCATAAAAACATCAAATTCCCTTTTCAATATGACACTCTTCGATCACGTTAATCTTCAAGCTAAAGGCAATTGGTAAATTAAGCATATAAAAACGCATTCCTCAAAATAATGCAGAGAGGCACGCATAATATTCTGGTAAAAGTTGTCACGAGTCACAGTAAGATTCTACCAACCATGGGATATCACCAAGGAGGAAAGTAATTAGGATAAGTGACTAATGTTTCCCTTGTCCACTGCCTTTCAGGCTGAAGGCAGAAACACATTGAATAAATAAGGTGAATTTTCCCAACACAAAACCTTGGTTGTTGCAGTTTCTAACTGCACTGCAGGAGTGGAAAGGATAAAAATAAAACATGTATAAGATATGGTTATCAAAAAAGGCATGAATTTCGATCGAGTAGTTGCGTTGTTCCATGAGGATCGAAGAAAAGCCAGAGGTCGATGTTGCCTTTGAAAATCTTCTGTTTACTCATACTATTTCCTTGATAAGGCTACTATTTCTTTTTAAATACTGCTTTTCGGCATGTTTCACCATAGTTTCGGAGGGATAAAGGAAGTCATAGCATGGCTGTTTATTTTTTAGCAAGTTGTGAATGCCTATCCACCAATTGAAGACATTGGATAATGATTATCCTCATGGGTGGGATAGAGTTATCGACACTCGATTGTATCCACACGATAAACACGTATAAAAATCGGAAGGAGGGATACTGTCTTCAAATGAGTTCTCTAGCTGTCGATGTGGAAAATCTATAAGCTTGGTCTCTATAGACCTTTTTATGCTCTACAGACATCATGTGTAAGTGTATTCCTCTAGTAGTTTGGGGTTATGAGAGTTTTTGTTTTGTTGCAAACGTAGCTGACATTGAATATATATCGACTGGATTGACTTCCTTTTCTGATCTATGGTATGAAGTAGATATGGGAAGAAGAAAATTGAAGGGGATTTGAGGGTGGATTAGAAAACTTGCACGCATCAATGCCCATAATGATGCTATCAGGAGTTATCACTTGTATTATGTGCCCATTAAAACTGACTATATATGCTTAATATCCTTTTCTTCTCATAGTAAGAAGAATGCTCAAATTTAATTCATGAAACAATACAATGTCTCGTATTGTTTGGCTTTTGTCAATTTATTGCTTGCTTATAAGCTTACTATTTCTTTGAATTATGTACTATTTCTTGCAGTTTCCGTAATGCCAATGATTGTTATCTTTCGGTCCACCAAACCGCTCCCATGGAGGATTCACAAAACCTCTATCTCTGGAAAAGAGATTCATAGGGAAAGGGTTATCCCGACCTCCACGTACCAGCATAATACTTTTCTTAACCTTCTATACATTAGAGGTTGCACAAAGATATGGATTGGTAAATTTTGTTAAATGCTTCAAACAAGATGCAAAACACGGCTTATACAAATTTCAATGAACATATTCCATCCTAATCAACTATTGGAAGTATGATAAATTATCATAGAGGGTGAGTGAATAATGTAATTAAATTAATGAAGTGGGTTTTTCTATGTGCATCAACTTCTTTTAAAATTGTATGTTGTTGTGAGGCTTGAAATTGAAACATATATTGTTGTACTAATTTTTTTTTTTTAATCAAAGACAAACTTCCCAAAGAGATCATTGATTTCATTAATGGATTAACAACAAATCATGGAAAAGTCAAGCTTGTGTTGAAAAAGAATCGCTATATTGTGAAGTCCCCATATCTAGATGTTTTAAAAACCTTGCTTAAGGATGTTGTAATTTCTTGGCCAGGAATACATTCATCTGAGATACTTGAACAACTTTAGAAGTTCAATGTACCAACTGGTTCTTATGGGGTTGTCATCGAATCGATATGGCAGGGTTATGCACAGATAAAACATTTAATATTCCCTTACAATACTCATTCATGCTTATCGTTCATTTTAAGTGAACTTGCACAAATAAGGGAGACAATATATTTAAGAAAGTTGCTTCTTTTTCATAAATAAATATGATTTTATTATGGGAATGAAAATGATATTATTCTAAAAGTGGAAATCTATTTTAACATGTTATTATATACCATGATCTATTCATATGCATACTTGTACCTATAAGTACTCTTGTGTACCACAAATAAACGAGGGCAATTAATAAGAAGCAAGTCCTAATGCTTTCAATTGATGGAAGAGAGATCATGTTAAGCTTATAGGTATCTTCTTAACAATATGAAACTTTGTAACTTAAGAGCATACTTTATTATATATAGATATATATAAGGTTATGGGGTAATATCGAACCAATATGAACCCTTCCAATTTGGAAAACAAATGAAGACATAACTTATTTTCGCATGATTGTTGTGTCTTAATCTAGGTATTTGAATTTCAAGTTAAATCTTTCGATATTTCTTGGTAAGTGCCAAGTTGTTAATATTTATTATCAATATTCGCAGACCAAGAAACAAATATCGCTTGAACACTAAGAAAAACTTTAATTGGAATCGATTATCATTATGTTTAGTATGGAACATAGTATGCTTCTAATAGATAACTAGATAAATATTTATGCATGAGAAAATAACTGCCTATTTGGAATTGCATAGGAGAGTTAAATCCTTATGTATAATGATTTTCGTATATGAGCAAAGGCAATTTTCTACCTGCAATTCTAGTTTATTTTAGTTGGTTGATTTTTCATGTAAATCTCCAAATTAGTCATGCTTGAGCATGTGGAGATTGTGGTTTCGTAAGTAAAGGTAAAATACATATATATGCATGATAGCAACTAGATGTACATAATTATAGCTTGGGTAAAAATGAATATTATGTTTTTAAATGAATGACAAGGAGGAATTAGAAGGGTTTTGGTTAAATCTCTAACGTAATTTCTACAAGGGACCAAAATCCCAAATCATGAAATCCATAAGATGTGCCAGTTGATGAGCCAGGTGGGAAACTATAGTGGGATGAAATTAAAAAAAAAACGATTATTCCAATAGGTAAAATTTTAAATAGTGATTGGTACAATTTCTGCGTAGATGCATGGCTAAATAAAATCACCTAATACTAGAAAGGAGGATTATATAATAGAGAAAGCCCATGGTTGTATCATTGTTTTATTGTTGTGTAATTATACACATACCCATGCATTGTCATGAATTGTTTGGTATGTATTAACTTAATATGGCTGAGAGGTCATTTAGATAAACATGTTTTAAAGAAGATCATGCTTAATATCCATGCATAGTAATGAGTTATATGAATATTCCATGTAAGCACATATAGCCTTGTAAGAATATTATATTTATCAATTGGTTGATGATAGAAGGGTTTTGGGGTCATGCATCCATATAAGAAAGAGTCTTGAGTCTAAATCGAGCTATACATGCATGTGCTGATATGTGCCACTAATAAATAGGCAAAGTATGCATGAATAACTTATGACTATGTTTAAGAGTCAGGCTGCACAATGAAATTGAAGGTTATTAGGAAAAATATTATAACTAAGTTATTATAGCATGCAATGTACCTTAGTGAGAAAATGCCTTAAAAGTAATGATGTTAGACTTTGTTTAAGATTAATAACAAGTAATGCATATGGAAGGAAAATATGATTACTTGAGTGGCACACTTACACATGTTGCCTTGATGTGTGAAAGAATCACACTTTTTCATAAAATTGGACTATGATATCACCAGAAAAGAAATTTACCATGCCTATTAGAGAATATGTGAGTAATTGATTCTGGTTAAAGATTAAACTATGGTCATCATGTTATAAAAACAAATTATAAATGGTATAATTGTTATACAAGTATTATACCATGGTAAAGGTTTTCAGGAAATAGTGTTATGATGATGAGAACAGATTATAGTACAAAACTATATAACTACACAAATTATCGTTCAAATTAATCCTTTGATTAATGCATCTACATACAATGTGATTTGTTCTTCAATTGGAAGAAATTATGATTAAGAGGAAACTTAACTTTAATAGATTTCCATGACATATGCATCTTTTGATGGATATGCATAATGGAACCTATAAGTATCCTTGAGAACAAACCATAGTAATTGATGAAGTAGCACAAATAGTATGGACCACTGGGTCAATTAAATTGTATCTAACAATCTATTTAAATAGATTGATATCATACAAATTGAAATGCATAAATTGTGCCAAGAAATTTTGGGAGATTCTCTTATTGGATTGCAAGGATAATGTGTCTGGACAACATAAGAAATGTTAACTAATTCACACAGGAATTCATAAAATGGATAACTCATATTTTGGGTTAAGGGTGATTTAATGTTAAAGAGGAGCTAACATGTAAGTACCTTGAGATCATAAATACTTACAACTAAAAGGGGTGTAGGATTGAAAGTAGTAAAAAAAAATTCATGTATACCCACACTAAATTATGCATGGCCAACAGGTTGTTGAGGCATAAAAAGAGAAATAGTAAATCACCTGAGATAAATGATTTAAGAATGAAGTGTTGATCTAATGATTATTAAACTATGAGTTAATAATCTTCTTAAGATTAAAATATGCATGAATACATACTATATTATTGATATTGTGTTACAACCACATGAAATCTGAAAATAATTCACACTTGAAAAAACTTTCTCTGGTTATAGAAATGAACCATGCTCATACAAATTCCTTGTCCATTGAGCACAGTTGTTTTAATTGCCAGAAAAAGACAAAAGAATGTTTGGCATGATACTAACATGGTAGGAAAATATGTGGACAAAATTGTCATGCAAGTGACACCATGGGAATGGTATGATGGGTTGTAGCATAGATGGTACTATGTACAACAGTACATACGGTACCCGTATGACTACATATGTTAGATGTTTGAAATATAATATCTATATAGTTGTGTATAATACACATTGTGCAGGTATGCATGGAGACATTGGGTAGATGTCTGACAAGACAACTGATTGGGTGGTTGCACAGAAGAAGGAAAGTAAAAAGTGGTTCAAGGATAAGTAACCATGGTTAAGTTTGGCATACATATGATTACGAAGAATATATATGATGAATATATATATATTGTTATGACATTGTAGGGATATTGATGTGGACAATATGCTAACAGATGTGTTTTATGTAGAGAAACTACAAGAAGCAAGTGTTCAACAAAGAACACAAAGGCTTGGAAGAATGCCAGAAGTGAACATGCATTCTTCAGGTAAAAAAAAATGAGCAATAGTTTCTTTAGTGATATTAAGTAACAGCTTATGATATGTATCATAGTTAAAATTATGCATCTATAAATTCTCACAAATGTTTTTGAAAACAATGTTACAAGTAGCTATGAAAGGAGAACACTTCGTGAGACCGATGTAGCTATGGAAGAGGAGAACTCTTTGTGACCAATGTAGCTATGGAAGAAGAGCACTCTTGGTGACCAATGTAGCTATGGAAGAGGATCACTCCTTGTGACTGATGTACATCGGAAAAATTGCATCAGATGGCAGAGCCATGAGAGATGTTGATTCAAAAACCAACTACCTATAAACAAGGACATGATGCAGTCATACACTTGAGGATGTGTAAAAAAATAAGGGGGGGGGGGGGGGGGGGGGGGGGTATGTAACACCCCTCCCTTGTGTTATAAATTATTGTAAACCTAAGTTGAGTAAAGCTAGGTGTGATATCCTCCCTTGTGTGTTAAATGAATGTAAACCTAAGCTAAGGAAAGCTAGGTGATATGAAATAAGAAAAGCAAATGTGTTATTAAATAAATTATTAAAATAAATCACTTGGAGGGTGGAGTGCCAAGAGAGAGGATATTCTTACCAAATCCTTGAGAAATGGGATAGAGATGAATCTTTCATGATAAAGCTTCTAGATGTGATTCTAGATAAAATTGGATGGATTGGAGATCCATCGGATGGATGGGAGATAAAGATCAATCAGACATAAAACCTTTGAGGGAGATAAAGGAAATATTTTATGAGGAAAAGCCTCATGGGAGATAAAGACGAGATTTTCTGGAAAAGACCTGGGCAAATGGAAAAATCCATAAAAGTGGGACGCCGGTAATGGAAACTAAATCATGAAAGAGGGTATTAAATGCTCGATGCATTGATCAATTGAGGACAGTTGATCCTTGGCAAGAACTTCGGCTTGGGGGGAATCAGAGGTGATTCATGGTTGGGTGGTGGTGCTCCTCCCTCCAAGTGGTGTTTTAGTTGGCTTCTTATGTGTTGAATGTACTGTATGAGTTCTTACCTCTATATTTTATTTCTTTTTGTTGAAATGGTAAAATTATGTAGCTTAGTTGTATAGATGAGTTAATATCTATATGGAAATAATTGTTGTCTTATGTATGTGACTTTTAATGTATATGAGAAATGGTGGAATCATGGAATTTAGCTGTTGCTAGTTGTGTCAAAGCGTTAGAGTTATCATGATCGACTTGCATGTGGTTTTCTAGTGTGAAGTTATCTGTAGAAGTGCATTGAGTGGATTGACAGTTTTGATACCCATGCATCGTAGCATATTGCGCTTAATTAGATTACCTGTGTTAATGTATTTCTATGAGAGCGGTGGCTGAATTATACATGTGACTCCTTTTACATGCAAGAATAGAGTTAGTAGCGGAAGCACGGCATGAAGTTATATATATATATATATATATATATATATATATATATTATATATATATATATATATATATATATATATTTATATTTATATATATATATATATTATATACTAACATTGTTTATGCGGAGATTATGTACGAATATGTGAGATGACTATGGATTCTCTAACTGATCGTATTACATTTACTAAAGAGATATGATATGCCATAATGCTCTAAAGTGATAACTGCTTATGCATGCTGACCAATTAAGGAAATAATGTTATCTATTATATGGCTAGTGGGTTAAGTATCCCTATTTGCATGTCTGATCTAGCTAGTATTCAGGGGAATGAAAAGTTGGTCAATAATGTAGTGACTATGTGTACATGACTATGATCATGAAATTAGTGTTCGTTAGTGCTAGTAGAAATTAACCTAGAGATTCTGATAGGGTGTATACCATTACAAGTTTTGATGGTCGATCACATACATCAGACATATTAATGAATCTAAGGTTTTATATAAAGGAACCAATAAAAAAATTTAAGGAGAAATTTGAACTATGGTCTAATTGCAATATGGCTCATGTACTTATAGAAGACGAGATCTGCAAGGAGGGGTAAAGCTTTAATTGTGAATGAACCCAAAAATTAAATTTGATGGGGTTAAGGGCTATATTTCCAGGTAGGCCATGGAGGTACGTTACATGGGCGTCGAGATCTTGGTTACTCATCGGGAGCTGCAATATAGTTATACCCACAAGGGAAGCTGGTACCATCACAAAACATTCATGGTTATTTCTGGCAGAGGAGGAAATGGAGGTAAGTTTTCTTGACAAGACTCTGAATCTTCTAGAATTTATGAAGGATGAGACTGAGAGGAATGTCAGGGTTGAATAAGCTATTATATATTGTAGTTGGTTGCGGTCAGTTAATCAAAGTATAGTTATTGTCTAGATCCAGATTGATGTGAAGATGGTCACTGTGAGTAATTGCAGTGGTGGAGGCTCAGGGTCTGGTCATGGCAGCAGTGGAAGCATCGAGAGTTTGGTAGATAATTCGTGTAAACAAGTTATAAAGGAAATTGTTAAGGAAATAAACGAAAATGCGGTAGTTCTCTATGCTCAGTTATCAGGATTGGGAAACGATATGGAGTTGTTATAGAAGACAATGGAAGGCTTATGCATCGATGTGTTGAGCATGCAACAAAAGCTCGAAAACATCAAAATAAAAGTGGAAACTGCTATAGTGAGGGTTCTAAAGGAAGTATTCGGGGTTGGGGAAGCCACAGTCTTCAATGTTGCTGGTGCTGAGGTTGTTACAGCTGAGCAGGTCCTCGATGTTAGAGAGGATGATGCAGAGGAATTGACAATGACAGTGGATGAACCTTCGAGAGAAGAAATCAATCCTGGTAGCAGTTGAAAGGGTTTCATTTTAATGTTATATATATGTTATGTCGATGTATAGAATATAGTGGTGTTTTTTGGAGAGATTACAGTTATAGTTATGTTCAAAGACTCTATGTAAATAAGGTTGGTAGCAAGGAGGTCCCATTTCAATGTAAATTAATGAAAATTGCAGAGAGCACATTCTTGAATTTTGTACGAGGCTTGGCCCTTTTCTAGATTATATAATGAAAATGCTAATTGTTTCTTTAAAAAAAAAGTTGAAAAGGAGACCCAAAATTAACAAAAACCTACACTAGATGCATGTAAAGAGAAAACTAGAATCCAATCCCCTGTTGAAAACTGTCTATCACCTAGATCTCTTTGGTAGCATTTTCCTCTTGTTTTACCATGCCAGGGAAAAATGTTGGTGGTTCTACTTCTACATGTACTAACATGTTCCTCTCTTCCTTGGTTCTAGGGATGCCCTGCATGGAAAATCCTCCTCCTTACTAATGACTTAAGAGGGTGAATAAGTCACCTATAGAAGGATATTTAAGAAAATTGAGGAATCTATCAACCAAATTATCAATATACCCCAACATCAAGTCCAATTCTTAGTATTTGTGGTGATAGGCCTACAAAAGGGCTCTTACCTTTCTTTGCATTTCCTTCAAACTGTCACTCTAAAAACTCCATCTACACCATGTGGTAGGAAATTTCTTATTCCTCCACTAGAAGAGCCTCCTCTCTCATCTCATGCTATAGGATCTACAAGAAAGTCAATGAAGTTACCTCCTTCTACATTTCTAAAATTTCCCTCTTATAGTGTTGTATTTTCCTCTTGAACTAAGCTAGTTCACACATCACACATTGATGGTTTCAACATTGAGCCACGATGTCCACTCTAAGAAAGCTAAGTTAAGAATGTAAACAAAACCAACCTACCTATCGCCCCATTAGAAATCGTGTTCTTTTAATAGATAACCTCATGGGGCTTGCTATGTTGGAGCCAAAAACTAAATGGAGTACAAGTACAAGATACCAAAATCCTTTAAACAGGGAAATTAAACCATAAGTAAGATTTTATAATGTTTAGATGATTCATACTCTAATTTTTCATCACCCAAGTGCACTAAGCTCTAGGCACAAGGTTAGACTTTCAATTTACATGCATTCAAACCTACAGTCAATGACACTTGCATATGGAGACCATTACGATATTTAAGAACTTTAATATCATGGAAGAGGCATTGGATTTGGTGCTCCCTTTTTATCCTTATAGACCCCTCATTTAATTATACTTCATTCATTTACAAGATGATTAACCTCAACACGGAGTAGCTGAAAAAAAACTAGAAAGAAATATATGAATTTAAATCTCTTTACTAAATCTTTTGCACCAAACATTCAAATCATGTTTTGAAGAATAATATGTTGAATAAGATAACAAATAATAATTATAAAATATTGAAACACTATTTATTTCTGTATTCCATATAACATAACTAATTAAATTAAAGTATTAATAATTCATTTTCCTTATTTTTCCTAACTACCCCTAATCCCTATGAAAAATCTGATGCTAAATTTCCTCCAAAATCAAAAAAGTCCTACTACATTTTCCATCCTACTTCTAAACAAGTAATGATTTATTCTTCGTATTTCCTGTTTGTCAATTTTTTACATTCTAATTAATACGCAAATTAAATTAAAAAAAAATCATAATTAATATGAATACAAGTTCTATTTAAATTATGGGTTTTTTAAGCCTTATCACTTTCTTTAATACGGTTTATACTTCTCTAAATTTATTTTATACTTTTCTAAATTTATTTTACCGTAAGCAATTTCCAATGCAATTAAAATATCATATGCACATGTACATACCAATATACAAATATACACGTGCAGATGTAGATTTAAATGTTGAATGAGTTGTTCCAAATGGAAAAGAGCAAGGAACATTCGGCACGAAGTTTCAGTGAACAATGTTCTAATAATATAATTATAATTATGAGGTTTATTTTAATCGTGTTTTTTTATATAGAGTTTAGTTTTTATTGAGTTGTTTTTATTGTGATTTTTTAAAGTTTTTTTTTGGATTTTTTCGGTTTAATTTTTCTAAAATTTGGTTGGAATTCATTGAAATTATACGTTTGATGGGTAACCTCTGCACAATAGAAGTGCCCAAGGGTTTTTAAGGCTGCTGAATTCATATATACATTTAAAAAACTAGTTTAAATAACACAAATCAATATTTCACCACAATTTGTTTCTGCCAAATTCCGGCACCTGACACTCCAAAAAATCGCAACAACTCCAATTTCTATAACTAAGAAGGAACATTTATAATAGCTTGGGAGATGTGTACTAGTTTGAGATTGAGAAGTTTTTTAAGAGAAAAAAAATATTCTTAATTTATTTGTTATGTGATAGTGAGGGTAGCATCATTAGTTGTTATCATGAATAAGAATGGATTTATTATATTATTTAAGAAAATTTTGCACTACAAATGGTTATGCTCTCTAATAAAAATAAAAATCAAATTTTTTTAAATCATAAATTATTAAATTATTTTTTAAATCTTAAAAAACTCTTAACCCATTAAACAACAATTTTAAATTAAAAAAAATCATTATCCACACTCATATCACTGAAATCATAACAATAAATTCACATTCTTTCACATAACACTTAACTTTAATTTCTTTAATCTCATGCAGGAAACAAAATAGCATCATTCATGACAATTTAAACTCTATCAACAATCATTTTTTTCCTTTAACAAAATAATATCCCTCGTTACAATTTAAACTCTTATACAGTAAGTTAATATCAACCATCATTTTTTTCTTTTCAAAAATCTGATGTAAACTATTTTTTTTTTAATCTAAAGCCCAATAACCAGATCTGCGGTCGGTAGAATCGCTTACGTTCAAAGTCGACGGCGCTTCCTATTACTATGAAAGGTATCAAATTGCAGTGCGCAAGAGGTCCACAACTTACTAGACGGTAATAAAAAAAATTCCAAAATTTAATGTCATAGGCCTATTAATAGGGTAGGGTTGTATAGGTATATTTCTAAATAATGTATTCGTTTAAATGATGTATTTCTTTAAATCTAATGTATAGATTTATTAATATGGAGTTGTTTATTAAGATGGAAGAATTGTTTAGACAATCAAAAGTAGTTGGAATTTGGGTAAAAAATTCAAAAAAAAATTGTAGAGGCAATGTTTGAATCGTGTTTTTGATGGTGGAAATAGATTCAACACCATCAAAAATATCTAGAACGCCTAAAATTTTGAAGCTTAACAACTATAACTTAGATTTACAAAAATCTTTACTATATTTTTTCTAAATATAACCAGAATTTCCATAACTTTTAAAGCAATTCCACCCGCTAATTAGATTACAACTATTAATATAAATATAACTGTAAAATTGAAAAAAAATATGTACAGCAGATTCCTCTACTTTACCTTTTCCTCTCCGTTAAGGTCAGGGAAACCAAGCGACAATATTTGAAGAGATAAATTGACATTTCTCCAAGGGCCCATAAAGTTGCTTCCCTTTTCATTGTAATAACCCATGTTTATTATTACTTATTGGGAAAGCATATAGTACACACATTATTAAAATTGTTTGATGGGGTCAAAACTTTATATAAGTCATCGTCATGTGGGGAATAAGTTATTCATATCATTTTTCTAATTAAAAAACAACACGCGTGTATTAAGATATGTGTGTATGTCTCTTAAGTGCGCATGCGTTAAGAAAGCATACACATTTCTTTATGCAAAATAAATAAAGAATATATGACTTTGTTCACTTTTTACAATTTAATATGAAAAAATGTGTGTAATTTTTTTTTGATGATTTATATCAACCTAACGTATGAAATTTATTAATAATATAAAAATATTTTAATGTTGTTCATAACAGGTAGATAATTGAATTTTTTTCTTAAGTAAAATAATATTATATTAATTTGGCAATTATACACACAATGAATTTTCTAGAAACCAAATGTATCATATGATATAGATTTATAAAAGTTTTGCATGATCAATATGAGTACTAACATGACATTTAAAAAAAATTAAGATAATTTTTTTTAATTAATTAAATATTTTATTCATTTTAAATTTTAATTAAATTTGAGATATATGGGTTTACATAAGGATCTTATCTCTAAAATAAAGTTCTTTGAAATTTGGTGTGCTTTAGAAACTTAAGCACCTCAAGGAGACTAAAGCTTATATAACATATAAGTACACTATTATGAATCCATTTTAGATCAGAGGGAAACAATTCTCTATTCAAAATTACAAAATTACAAGAGTATTTAACTATCATATTTATAAATAACAAAAATCATACATTTGAGATCTTTTATACTAGATTAGATTACACTTGACAGTTATAGACTTAAGGGATTTCCATTTGCATCATCTACTTATCTAGCCAATGACTCATATGAATGCAAGTCTCCATAATACATTCATGGTTTGGTTTTGCCATCTTCCATCTCCTTGATTCACTTTTCTTTGTTTTAATCTTTAGGAGATTGATCCAAGCTACTATGACTTAGTGATTGTATTGACAAGATCTATATCCAGGCATAAAATCTCTATAAATGATGTGATCAGCTTGTTTTTTAACCTTTTCAAAAAAATAGCCCATCACAACCATGTCACCAATTTGATATGTGAATTGTCCATCTTCATATGGTCTCACCAAGCTTTTTTTCACCTATGTGCATCACATCAAATAGTAGGTCATGTTCTCTTCATTTCCTATAGGGGCAGTGACAACAAAAGCATTGCCTACAACCAAAATAAAAAATATGTATTAGTTAAATATGCTCAAGGTTTCAATTTATAGATGAAATTGCTAATGATAGATGCACCACATACCTTCCCTTACAAGATTAGAGACTTGATCATGGTCAAGTGAAACGATGGCCTCTTCATCATGCATATCTTGTAACATCAGAATTGGATGAGGTCCCTTTGGATTAAGAGGGACATATATCCATCATTTCATGTACCCATGTTTTTCACAGTGATCAAGTCTACATCCATAAACACCAATGCAAAACTCACAAAACATGTGAGTTTTCTTATCTCGGTGGCAAATATTTCCCCCGTGTATTTGCTCCACACTGCGTGTAATTCCCTTGTTCCTTCTACAATATTAGAATACCAAGGAATGGATGTATTCACATCACCAAGTTCAACATTCCAAAAGAACCTACACACATGCTTAATAGATTCGCGACCTTCATGTCTTAAATGGGATCTGCACCAGTTGACTACCTCTAGTTATGACTTTAGTCGATCTGCATCATGACTCATTTGGTACCTCCTAAGTGATTGCTTCACAAAAGTACCTGCACCATCATGCTCACCCTTTCCATGTCATGTTTCAAAGTAGCTCCAAGTATGCTGCATTTTTGTCTTCTTGTGTACTCGGGTAAACCAATAAAAATTGCATGCTAACTTGAACTTCCTTGCACAACAATCTGACCATATCCAATGCTTCCTAAATGATATGTCATTTTTTTAAATGATTCATTAATCGTGTCAAAGCAATGTTGCAGGAACAATGTGTCATGCTCACGATCATCACTGATGTAAAAGTGATAATCCATAATTACATCAAGTGACTCGTTAGTGTTATCCCTACCATCAAGATTCAATTGTGCATGTATGTACAAAACATGTACGAATATGGACACTTGGTTTGAGTGATAATACTCAATCTGGATCTCTATTTGAGGAGAAAATGTGTAATTCTTGGCAGATTCCACCACTAATAAGATTCTATCTGGTTGAAATACTTCACGAGAATGTTTAAATTGAAATGCTTGCCACCTGAACCTATGCGAGTGTTTGATGTATTTATGGATATGGTTTTGAAAAACCTCCATGAATTGTGAAATAGGGATCTCATCCTCAATATAGTTGATCCTCTTAGGCACAAGAGTTGAATAATATGGTTGATTTCCCATGACATACTCGTAATTCTTCCATGTGATGATGACATCCAATATCCCAGACTAGTTGAGATCAATAAGAAAGTCCTTCTGGATTAATGCCAAATCACCACATTCAGTGAATCTTCTCCCACCTATACATATTTTGTTGTAAAACAACTCCTCTGGATCCCTTTTGCACAATATTGATGAAACAAAATCACGCATTGTAGGAGGAGGAGGGTCGTTGTGACAATTATTCTTGTAAAATTCCTAGAAAGTGTCATAATGAAGTTGGAATTCAACATGATATCGACAAAAACACATGTCACATATTGTATTAGGCCTAATAAACCATGGTTTCAATTTCTAAAACATCCTTATGGATATCTTCACATGGTGATTTCTTTCCTGAAATTCCTTGAGCAACACAACTTCTTTCATTTCTACAACGTGCTTAGCATGTTCCACATACTCACCTTTAGCTATGCTATGTTGTATGTCATGCTTTCTATTTGGAATGACATGGTAATGGGTGTCCCAAATTGCTACACAAGTGCTCTGATTCCTAATATAAGCCTGTCTTGGTAGGGTTTCCTGGTGATAAGATCCCAACAAGCAGATTCATCATTTTCATTTACTCGAACCCTGAATTTGGTATGCTTATGCAATGTTTTTCTCTAGACATGGAGAAATTTTTGACATTGTTACCAACTTTTGTTCTCTTGATGTACTTGGTGCAACAATAGTAGTTGTAATTTCCCTGCGTGCAACTCAAAAACCAAGTTTTCTTGATTTTCCAGACATAGTGAACGTCTTTGATATATTTTCAATGAAATTCATATGTGTCTTCTTGCTTTTAACATCTTGGAACACCCAAAATATTTGTGGCATGTTTTAGTTTCTTATATTTGATCAACCCCTGTAGTATCTGAGTTTTTGAAACAACTGAATGTTTCTCAAAATATTGTCGAATGATGTTATTGACATGGTCTCTAACAATGCGAGTAGGGATAGGTTCCCCAAGGCCCTTTGTTGTGCTTGGATCCAAATTTTCTACAAATGGCCCACCCCTTTCCAAACCACTATAAGTCCCTTTTATCCTATCACAAAATGAGGAAACAATTCGTTCTTCTGGTGGTTGATCAACTTGATAGGGCACATGTCCCTTTAGTGGTTGATCAGGTCCATAGGGCACATCTTAATCATCATCTAGTTTATTAGCTTGATGGGACACATCTTTGTCCTCACATGGCTGCTCCATTTCCATCCCTGCATAATGGAATACAAAATATACTTGTAAGTCAAGTGAATCATCATCATAAGAAAAGTGAATAGTAGATCTAGATACACATGTTTTTTTAGGAAATATCCATAGGTGGAAGGTCCTGATATGATTTTATAGTAGGAACCGAATTAGAAAAAATTGACATGGACCAAGCTTCTAAGTTGAAACATGAAAAGCAAAGATTTTCGAGCTCAGGGAAAGATGGGTCTAAGAAGAGCGCACTAGTAAAAGTATCAGTCCATGTGTCAACAAAAAGGGTGATAATGATGAAAGGTAAAATCATTCCTCCTCAATTAATAAAAATCAATTTGGAAACCCTAGGGTTCTAGTTACAAACCCTAGGGAAAAGTTAAATGAAAAACAAGTTGAGACTTGGAAGTTAGGTAGTAGAAGTTGACATGGACTAAGGGTTCTAAGTTGAAACATGAAAAGAAAAGGGTTTCGAGCTCAAGGAAATATGGGTCAAAGAAGAGCACACCAGTAAAAGTATCAATCCATTTGTAAACAAAAAGGGTGATTCAAAATATGATGAAAGGTAAAAGCATTCCTCCTCAAGAAATACAAATCAATTTGGAAACCCTAGGGTTCTAGTCACAAACCCTAGGGAAAATTTGAATGAAAAACAAGTTGACATTTGGAAACTAGGTAGCATAATTTGACATGGACCAAGGGTTCTAATTTGAAACATGAAAAGAAAAGGGTTTCGAGCTCAGGGAAATATAGGTCGAAGAAGAGAGCAGGTCAATAAAAGTATCGGCCCCTGTATCAATAAAAAGGGTGATTCAAAATATGATGAAAGGTAAAACCATTCAACATATACATGAAACGTAAAATAATTTTCATTATGATGTGAATTATATGTAGGAGGCACTTGAAGATGATATAATCCCTATGAAACACATAACTAATGGCAAGAATTCTATTGTTAATTTTTGCAACTAGAGTCAAATTCCATCTTGGATAGCTTAGATTACTGAGATGATGATTGCATTAAATTCCTCTCTTCGAGAGGACCAAAATTAACCTAATTATTGCTTTATTTGGACAAGCGGAAGTTGATTTTGAATTATTTTATCCTCTCATGTATAATGGAATAGGTCAGCCCTAAGCACATGTAAAATTGGATAGGTCAGCCTCAACCCCAAGTGGACCCTCATGGAAGCCTATAAATAGAATACACCTCAAGCTTATTTAGATACATTGATCAAGCCATCTTCTACTCTCTTCTTTTGTCTTGGTTCGCACAGGTTTGACAAAGGAAGTTTGCACAGAGGTCCAAAATTATAGGGGTGAAGCTCGCATGGATCTAGGGTTTCTGTTTCTCGAATTCACACATGTAACTGAGCATTTTCATCCCCAAACACAAGCACATAGTGGCTAAGAGAGTGTCAAGGTAGTCTCAGACACTCGCACAGAAGCCTGAAGGCAACATCTAGGGTTTCAAAAGAAGATTAGACGATATTGGTCCCTATGCGCTCACACAAAGTGGTCAAGGGAGAGTCTGGGTAGTCCCATACGCACACAAAGTAACTGGAACAGAGTGTCTATGGGTTTGGAGATGTCCTGCATGAGTTTGACCCCAGACACATGCATACAGTCTTCTTAGGAGTGTCCGGGTCAGACACAGATTCCCTCACATAGTGGCTAAGGGAGCGCCCAAAAAATTTCAAATGCACGCAGTCTACCTTGCTCTGAGCGTCCAATGTTTTGATCTAGGGTTTGAAATTTTGCTTTAGTGGTCTGATGGATCAAGGGTTTCTCTCTATTGTTCTATAGTTCTACAATCAATTTATGTTTTGTAAATATTTGTTGCAAGATTATGTATCGGGCTCGTTGTCCTCTCTGTTGAAATTTTTTTATGACAATCTAATAAAGAAGAAGGTTTGAAAGGGTTTTCCCCTTATGGGGTTTTTCCCTGGTCTTGGACCAATATACTATCTCTTATGGTTGTGTTGTTGTCTTCTTTTTCATTTCACATATTGTTTTATCTTCGATTACAATTTATGATTGGTTACATTGCTAATAATTGGATGCATTGTTAAATGAAGAAGTAAATTGGTCTAAAGTAATTGATAAAGCATAGAACAATCTGAAAAAAATTAACATGGTATCAGATTTCAAGTGAAGGAAAAGCCCAAAATAATAGAAGCATTGAAACCCTCATTATTAGAAATAAAATTTCCTAGTCAAGGTCAAGATGTCTTCCTTTACCTTCAAGGAGCATGAAAAGTTGGGTGACGCATCAAAATTTGTTGCATGGAAAGTCAGGTTGGAGATCATAGCTGACAATAATGATGTGTTGGAATACATTCAAGGAAGGATTCCCGAGCCTCCAGAAAATGCTTATGCTTCCCTAAAAAATAGGAACAAGAAAGGTGAGTCCAAAGCAAAGAAAATTATAGCTGATGGTTTACAAAATCATTTACTTGCATATGTTGGGAATTTAAGAAAGTCTAAAGACATGTATGACAAGATAGTCAGCATGTATGAAATCAACAATTTGAATGAGATCATCACCTTGAAAGATCAACTCAAGGAAGCCAAGATGAAAAAAATGATAAGTTGTTCAATCCTACATTATGAGGATATCTTGCCTTAAAGATTAATTGCAGAGAGTTGGAGAAAATGTGCCTGATAGGGAACTAGTAGTTGTGACTCTTAGAGGTCTCCCTCCTATTTGGGAAACCTTCATTACTACAATAAGAAACAACAATTTCTTTCTGCCATTTGATGAAATTTTTGGTAAGCTTACTTAAGAAGAATCGAGGATGATAGCAAGAGGAAGGATTCAAAATCATGAAGAGGGAGAGCCTGCTACATATATCACTCATGAAAAAAAAAGGGAAAAGGAGGTCCATCAAGTAAGCCTCCTTCTCAACATACAAAATGAAGGAATGATAGATCTTTATCTCATATTGAATGTTACAACTGCCACAAGAAAGGTCATTATGCTCGAGACTATCCTGAGAAGAGAAAAAATCCACATTACAACACTCAAAGCAACAACAATAATAAAATAAGAAAATACAATCAAAAGAATAACCATGATATAAGATATGAAAGAAGAAGAAGAGATTCCTCAAGCATTGGTGAAGAATATCATCCTCCTCAAAAGAATTCAAGAGTTCCCAGGTATGGAAGTAATGTTGTAAATAAAGCATAATACATTCTTATTTCCGCCCTTACTATCTCTTCTCCATTGGATTCATGGGATAGTTGGTTGGTTGATAGTGGGGCCACTCATCATTTCTCTGGATACAAGGAAGTCCTATCTAATCTAGTAGAGAGGGAGACTAAGTTGAATATCATTCTTGGAGACAACTCCACTCATCCTGTGAAAGGCTTTGGGTCCATCAAATTTACGTTGAATTCGGGGGAATCTGTTCTACTGCATGATGTTATGTATGTGCTAGGATTAATGAAGAATTTGGTATCTATATCCGCATTGGAAGATAAAGGGATAAGGATTCCCTTCAACAAAGGAATTTTTTTGACTTGGTCTGTTGATTCATCTATGAGAGATGCATTCACATTAGGATCAAGATTTGAAGGATTCTATAGAGTCACTGGAAGGCCACTTCTAGCATTGGTTCATAATACCAATCATCTAAGAAAGTTGTGGCACCACAGACTGGATCATCTTCACTATGATGCTCTTCCGAAATTGAAGAAGTTGGTCTCAGTAATTCTCGATGTTCAAGCCCATCATGATGGAGTTTTCCCTGGTTGTGCGAGTGGAAATAAAACAAGGGGACCATTCCCCTCTAATGAGAACAAGTCAAATGACATCCTCCATCTCATTCATTCTGATATATGTGGTCTAATGCATGTGCATTCTATTGGTGGCCATCTCTAATACATTACCTTCATTAATGACTTTCTCAAGAAATAATTGGATATACTACCTTAAGCACAAGGATGAAGCCTTTAAAATGTTCAAGGAATTCAAAGCCTTGATCAAAAATCAAATAGGGAAAAGAATCAAAGTATTCAGGTCCGATAATGGAGGGGAATACATGACAAAAATTCATAGAATTTTACAAGAAAGAAGGGATCAAGAAGGAAACAATTGTGCCATATACTCTTGAACATAATGGTTTAGCTGAAAGGAAGAACACATTTATATTAGAAGCTGCCTGTCCCATGATCAATGATCAAAATATGCCAAAATTCCTTTGGGCAGAAGCCACACATGTTGTATATGTTCAAAACAAGGTGCCGCATCAAGCATTCGAAAACAAGACCCCCAGAGAAATATTCACAGGTATCAAGCTCGATGTTAGTCATCTTCGTGTATTTGGATGCCTTGTATATTTTCATGTGCTGGAGGACAAAAGGAACAAGTTGAAAGCTACAGGAAGAAAAGGTGTGTTTGTGGTTATTGTGAAAATTCTAAAGCATATAGAACATATTTTCCTAGTCAAAGTGTAAGAGCCCTATCCTAGGGTCTTCTAACAGATCCCTATAACTTATGGTGATCATTTAATTTCAATAATTTACATGAGTAATCTAAGCATGGCGGAATACTTGTATCAATGGCTGGTGGAGATGCCTTTGAGCTGCTGCTCTTGCTAAAATGCTCCTCTTGACTAACCCAACTAGATTTACCTCCCAGCAAACTAGGAAATAAATCCTAGCCCAGGAAACCTCCATAGATTCCCTAGCCCTCCGATCCCAAGTCCAACTAGATGTAGTGTGTGTGTCCAAAACCAAGGTAAACAATATTTCCCTCCTCTCAACTAACCCAAGAAACCTCCACAGGTTCCCTAGGTCTCCAAAAATCACTTTCAACCAACTAAAAATCACAGCCAACCCATAAGACCCAAGCAAGACCCAACATCCTTTCTCTCCCTTCCTCCTTCCCCTTTTATGCCCTTCCTCTCTTCTCCACCTCAACCACCTCTCATTAATGTCATTAATTTCTCCTTCATCCTTACAGTTGACTTCTCTTCTCCCAAGTAAATCTGAAAGAACATTTGGAAATATGATATGAATATAAAATTGGGTAATTAATTGGAGAGTACATTTGGGAATGTGAGATGAATATATATATTGATAATTAGTTGGAGAGGACCATGTCTTCTCCCAAGTAAATGTGAGAGTACATTTGGGAATGTGAGATGAATACCTATATTGATAATTAGTTGGAGAGTACCATGTCTTCTCCCAAGTAAATGTGAGAGTACATTGGGGAATGTGAAATGAATATATATAATTTGAAATAATGGAAGGAGACCATATCCTACCTAATATTCACTTTGAGAAGGCAAATTGGGAAAAATAGAAATAATGAATTTTATATTAGTAAATAAACTTATAGTTTCCAAAATGAAGGTATTCCCCAATATTTCTCAATATTTTCAGGTAATGTAAACATTAATAAAATTTGCAGGATAAGATTTAAGTGGGGCATTACATACACCCCTCCTTCAGAAAACTTCGTCCTGAAGTTAGAATGAAAAGATACAAGGAGTTTGAAAGCATAGAAAACCAAAGAGAGTTATAGCAGTAGAATTTGATAAGTCAGACAATGACATTACTTCCCAACAAGAGTCTCCAACTGATTTATATCCTCCTATCCATCCTTACATTCTTCCTTTCCCACCCTATCCATCCTTTACTGCTTTATTAGTGGCAATGGCCATACTAACCACTGATAAAATCAACATGGTGGAAGCGTCGACTATATCGACCTAACTTCCCCAGCATGCAACTCGCAATCATCATCACATGTCTAGGGGAGCGTGTCCACCACTGCCCTCCCACGATTCCAGGTTTTGAAGGATACACTGTGGGAAATGCCTCCACCCCTCCTTACAACTAGGGTCAACGCCCTAACGCAAACCACACTATAGAGCTGGTTGGACTTGTCATCGAATAATCCAGTTAGGTCATCTTGCCACCTGTCATTTGCATTTTACTCGTGTCATAAGAGTGCATATCAAGTAGATACCAAATGTAGTAGAATAATGTACATTATACCTTCCTCATGAGATGTCTCAACCTTCCCTCAATGGAAGAGTAGATCTCAGCTATCATATAGTTCTTTCCCCCTGCGGGTTAGCTCTCATTCATGCATTTATATAACAACAAGACATATAATCATCACATTATTAGGTCTAGTATCGATGTGTCAATGTGGCAATTCATATTGGAAGTAAATCATAAATTCACTAAGTCATTCATTTAAATAAATCATATCCACTTGAGATATCTATGAACCAAAATAATTCTAATAAGTCACGCACTAGATAATCCATCACTAAGTGAGTCATACCTATAGGCCATACATCAACCATTTCTATCATTAATATCAAATCTATCATATAAGTAGTTTCACGTGTCAAACCAAATGCATCAATATTACATAATGTTCATAAATAAATAACATGGAACTGCAAAATAGAACCTTAACATAGGTAGATGTCTAAGTCAAAATGGGCATTACAGATGCTCAAAAAGTGAGGGGTAGTCATGACGCATAGTCTCTGCATCCTCCTAGGTAGCAGATCATGGGCTATACTTGTCCCACTAGACCTTAAATTGGTCCACCGTGCGACATCTGAGTTTTCGAACCCTATGGTCCAATATGCGTAATGGTTCGACCATTACGATTCCCATGTCCAAGACAAGATGATAGGAAACTGGTCTAATTTTCTCTTTGATCCTAAGAGGTCCTATGAACCGAGGTGACAATTTCGTCCCCTTCCCAAACTGAGTGTTACTTTTGTTGGGCCGGATATGAATAAAACCTTGGTCCCCTACTTCATAACTGCGATTAGTCCTATGTGAATCAGCATAACTCTTTTGTCTATCATGTGCTTCCTTTAACCTTTGTCGAACTTGCTTTACTTGTTCCTCCATAATAAGCCTCTCAAACTCCACCCTCAACTCAAAGATGGTTTAAAAGTTTTCCAAGGAAATGGCATCCACCTCAAGGGGTCTCTCAAGTTGCTTCACCCAAGGATTGTAATGAACATAAACAATATAATTAAAGCATTGATACTCAAACATGTAAGAGGGTCATAAAAAATTTAATAAGTCACAAAAAATTTAGGGTCACAAATTACATAAATCATAATTGTGAACATGTTCTATTTCTTGTGTGTTTTTTTTCAAACACATCGGAATTGCACTTGCAACCTAAAACACTACAAGTTTGGCTAAGCACCCAAATTGAAAATCTCTCTGAAAGTGCAGTTTTTCCACAATAATCTCTCCACCAAACATCTACAACAAATAAGATTTTATAGAATATTAAAAAAAACAACAATAAGAAAATAAAGAAGACGAAATTCAATTTTCAAATAAAACATGTAATTAAAATTCTAAAATCTAATGGCTTGCTTGGCATTAAAGTTTTCCTTTTTTGGAAAAAAATGTCAAAACAAATACCCTGTTGGCATTCCTATACATCTCCATATCTCAAGTAACTTTTGCAATCAGCTAGATCAGGGACCATCCTCTAAATATAATAAACCCTTCCATAACCTCGCCATCAAAATCAAAATTAAATAAGCAAGAAAAAAGAGGTTGAGGACCAGCATTGCTGCATGAATGGGACAATGGAGCATCCCATTCCATCAGTCATGAAAAAAATCACATATCATTGCATGTTTTTTTTTTTTTTTTTTTTTTTTTTTTTTTTTTTTTTTTTTTTTTTTTTTTTTTTTTAAATCCAAGATCACCATTGTCCTCATAATAAGATTTGTTAGCAACTTCGACCCTCCCCATGGTCTCATACAAGTAGCCATCCCTCTCAATCAAGTAAATAACCTTTACCAAAGGTTTGTTAATCGCGTACACTTCCTCCACACCAACCCAAAAGGAATCTCAAAACATTAATTTTAGCATGATTCTCCCCTTTTGTCTCACGCTAAGTGCACAATCACACCACTCGTCACAAATGAACATCCTCTCCACCTCTAATTGACAACAATTCAAAGATAGGAAATAAATGAATATGGTAGCAAAATGTATGATGTCAAGATGCAACAAATACATGGTTTTATATGTATTTTGTGATGCTCCCGACATGTTCAATGACCTCCTTGATAAAGTAGATTACATCCTCAAGCATCAAATCAAAGCAATGGGCAGTATATAAATTCCAAAACAATGTGGTGTGCCTCTCCATTATCAACTTGGAAATAGCCACATAATTAGAAGCTTTATTAGTTACCACTTGCACAACATGTTGCACACCTACCCCTTGCACAAACTCATCCAACAATTCAATATTGCATCTTTAACAAGCACCAACGTATAAACAAGTTTAATAAACAATGTAACCATGGAACAATGTAACAGTAAATGAAGACGGGTCCTGGCCTTCCTATCAGTCGAACCATTAGACATTTTTTGAATCCAATGGTCTCCCATGATTGTCATAGGTACTCCAATCTAGTAATAATATCAGCCTCTTCCTTTCGAAGGAAACATTGGTCTTGTCAATGCTCAAAGCTATCTCTCCAAAATAGACACCTCCCTGCAAGCTTGTCTACTTCTTCCTTCTCCTTTCATTTAACCATTGATCTGATGGAAGGTTCTGCACATGTCCAGTTCTCAGAACAAAGAAAGCTGAGATACTTGGGGAAAGGTGAACCCATGGGGTCAGTCTCATTGTTATAGAGCATCTGAATGCATTTAAACTGTGGTAAGTCAGCTATTATCTATTGATATTAAAATTTTAGATGAAGATAAGTGCATCAGTTTGTTGTGTTCTCTACCAGATTCATGGGATAGTCTGGTTATTGCAATAGGTAGCAATGCAACTGCCTTGCAATTTGATGAAATAGTCTCATCCTTGCTGACGGAGGAGATGAGATAGAAAAACATGGAGAGCCAGAATGGTGATGCCTTGTTTTTATGAGGATGGTCCCAGAACAAAAACAAAAAAAATTCATCAAGTGGGACATCTAAATCTAGAGGGATATCTAAATCTCTAGGAAAACCTATAGAGGTGGTGTGCTAGAAATGCGGAAAGGAAGGGCACTAACAAAGGGACTGTAAATCTAAAGCTCCTGACAAAGGAAAGGGATCTGATGATGCTCCTTCTGCAAAGGAAAAAACCACCTTAAATAAAGGTGGGGATGTGTATTTGGCTTCTCCAAGTACACATGTAGATCATGAGGCATGGTTGATTGAATTAGGTGCATCCTTTCACTTCACTCCCCATAGAGAGTGGTTCTGCGAGTATGAGAAATATGATGGTGGTGATGTCTTCTTGGGGGATGACAGGAAGACTAGAATCGTTGGTTGCAGAAAATTAAAGTTGAAGTTGAAAGGTGGAAGGGTTAGAACACTTCCAGGTGTTCTGCATATCCCTGCATTGGCCAGAAATCTTATTTTTGTAAGCAAGCTAGATGATGCAGGTGTAAAAATAGTGTTCAAGAAGGATACATGCAAGATGGCTTGGGGAGCACTGGTATTGATACGGGGAGTTCGGATTGGAATTATGTACAAGTTTCAAGGTAGCATTGTTGTTGATGGGTGCAACAGTTATGTGGTTCCCGGAAGTGGAGCATAAAATCTAGTGGTCTCTGGAGAGAAGACCATGCTGTGGCATCAAAGGCTTGGACATATTGGAGAGAAGGGCCTTCGAATACTTCATGGTAAAGGTGTGGTAGAAGATATGAGTAATGGCTCTTTGGATTTTGATTTCTGTCAAACTTGTTTATATGGGAAGCAGAATCGGGTGAGTTTCCCCTCTGGTGGTAAGAGGGGGAAACATATATTATAGCTTGTGCACAATGATGTGTTTGGACCTGTGAAGGTTCCATCACTGGGTAAATCTGTGTACTATGTATCATTTATAGATGACTTCTCAAGGAATACATGGATATATTTCCTTAAGAAGAAATCTGAATTCTTTGAAAGCTTTAAATAATTTAAGGCTCTGGTGGAAAACCAGACAGAGAAGAAGATAAAGGTGTTGAGGACAGATAACGGTGGAGAGTTTTACGGTAAGGAATTTGAAGAATTCTGTAAGAAGTGTGGTATAGCACGACAGAATACTACTCCATATATGCCTCAGCAAAATGGAGTTGCGGAAAGAATGAATAAGACATTGATGGAAAGGGAAAGAAGCATGGTGTCGGGTTAGGACAAGAATTCTCAGCAGAGGTGGTGGAGACTGCATGTTATCTGGTCAACAAATCACCTTCATCAACATTGGAAGATAAGACTCCACAAGAGGTGTGGACTGGTAAGAAACATTATTTTTCACATTTGAGGGTATTTGGATGTGATGCATATGTATATGTTCCAAAGGAGAAAAGAACCAAGTTGGATAGTAAATCTGGAAAGTGCATCTTTATTGCGTATAAGGATGGTTTAAAGGGTTATAAGCGTTGGAACCCAGTAACAAGGAAGGTTGTGTACAGTCGAGATGTGGTGTTCAGAGAGGTGAAAGATGTTATTAAACATGAAGTCCAAACAAAGGAACCTAAGAAGATAAAATTTGAGCTTAAGGAGGAACAATCAGACTCTATAGTAGAGTAGGAATCAGAAGATGAAGAGCCACAAACTCCGGGTGTGAGAAGATTAGTTCGAGAAAGAAGGCAGCTGAAAAGGTATAGTCCATATGCTTTCTGCTCAAATTTTGCTTTATCTGTTACTAATGATGATCCCAGAACTATGAAGGAAGCAGTAGATTCAGAGGATGGAAAACTCTGGAAAGAGGCCATGGTTGATGAAATGGAAGCTTTGCACAAAAATGAGGTTTGGGATCTGGTGCAGTTGCCAGCTGGAAGGAAACCCATTGGCAGCAAATGGGTGTTCAAAAAGAAGACAAATGCAGAAGGAAAGCTGGAGAAATACAAAGCTCAGTTGGCATCAAAAGGTTATTCCCAGGCGCCGAGAATTGATTTTGGTGATATTTTTTCTCCTATTGCCAAGGTAACTTCTATTAGATTACTTTTATCTGTTGTTGTTGCTTTTTACTTTGAGGTAGAACAGATGGATGTGAAGACATCATTTCTTCATGTGGATCTCAAAGAGGAGATCTACATGAATCAACCTAAAGGTTTTGTGGTGAAGGGTAAGAAAGAATTGGTATGCAAGTTAAATAAGTCCCTGTATGGGTTAAAACAGTCACCAAGGATGTGGTATCAGATACATTTATACAGGGACTTGGCTTCACCAGAAGCAAAGCAGCTCACTGTGTGTATTTTAAATTAATTGGTGACTATGTTGTTTATCTGGTCTTGTATGTGGATGATACGTTGTTGGTTGGAAATCACAAAGAAATTATCCATGATTTGAAGACCCATTTGTCCTCCAAATTCAACATGAAAGATCTTGGTGCTGAAAACTATATTTTGGGCATGGAAATTAAAAGAGATCGGACAAAGAGGAAGCTCTGGTTAAACCAGAGGAAGTATGTCAAGACAATATTGCAAAGGTTTAATATGCAAGATAGTAAACCAGTGAAGGTTCTTATTCCTGTAGGTGTAAAGCTATTTACTGAACAGTGTCCCAATACACAAGAAGAGGAAGAGGACATGTCCCGGGTTCCATATGCAAATGTAGTCGGTAGCTTGATGTATGTGATGGTTTGTACTAGACCAGACATTGCACATGCAGTGGGTGTATTGAGTAGGTTTATGTCAAAACCAGGGAAGGAGCATTAGACAACAGTGAAGCGGGTTTTCAGGTATATATGTGGCACCAGTGATTATGGTTTGTGCTACCAAGGAAGACTAGGATTGGATAGAGTGTTGGATATCCATGGCTTTGTTGATGTAGACTAGGCTGGGGATATAGATCAAAGAAGATCCACAAGTGTCTATGTGTTTAACCTATTTAGAGGTGCAGTTAGTTGGATGAGTAAGAAACAATATGTAGTGGCACTATCAACTACAGAGGTAGAATACATGGTAGTCACTCATGCAAGCAAGGAAGCAGTTTGGTTGCAGAGACTGTGTTCAAGTATGGGGTTAGTACAAGGAGGTATAAGGATAGACTGTGATAGCCAAAGTGCAATTTTCTTGGTAAATAACCCTGCATATCATTCAAAGACAAAGCACATTGATGTTCAATATCACTTTGTGAGGGATATGATAGAAGACAAAAAGGTGTTGCTGGTAAAGGTGGATACTTTGAAGAATACTGTAGATGCATTGAAAAAATCTGTGAGCTCTGAGAAGTTCTATTGGTGTAGATAAATAATGGGCATTGTAGGGTTGGATAAATGACTAAGCTCTCTTGTGGCCCCCCTGTGGAAAGAAAACAACAAGTGGGAGAATGTTGGGTTGTGTTATATTATTTCCACGATTAGCCAATGTAGTAACTGGGGGTTAGAAGGGGGGCGGAGCCCCCCCTTCGTTGCGCTGATTGCATAGCGGGGGGGGTCACAAGGGTTTTGAGGGGTGCAGTAACCCCACGAAAATTTTGTTTTTGGACCTTATATTAGGTTAGGCAGACCTATCTATGGTTTTGTGCATGATTTTTTGCACATGGTTTTGGACATGATGGTTTTCGGTCCATGGACTTTGATGCTTTGGCATATATAAATATGTATTGTAACATTGAAATGAACATAATAAAAAATCAAGTTGGTAGTCCCGGTTTTGGGATCCAGTGGAAAATCTCTATGTATATGTGTTTTATGTGTTATGCTCTCGCATTGTTTATTTTATGTGTTTTAGAATTCGTATGCAGGTAATTTCTGTACGGGGTTAAAACCTACAAAAGTTGATTTTAATTAAATGACTTCTTCTAAAATAGGTTGTAATAATTGATTGTGATACATATGGACAACGTTGAACCAATTAATCACGATGAGGGAATCAAGAGATAGTATTAAAATATCATTTTAATTGAATTACTTCTTCTAAAATAGATTGTAATAATTGGTTGTGATACCTATGGACATAATTGGACCAATTACTTAGGATAAGGGAATCGCCAAAGATCTGTAAAGATAGACAACCATTTTCAAGAGCCCAGCAAAAGGAGAGTTTCAGAGTTAGGATTTCTACATAATAGTTGGTTCCCCTTCCTAAACCAATGGTTGATTTAGCTTATGAGTACGGTTGAGATAGAGCACTATTCCACCACCACATTGACCATGCTCATCGTGGGCTCTATCAAAATAATCCCACGAAACATCAATATTGATCTTCTCATCTGTTATCACCCTAGGATTTGGGATAGAAACTTTGGCTAGCATGAGATAGTATATGGCAATGATTTTTGAGGCTGTGATGTTTGGAGTCGAAGCTTTATCCCTAAATATGTCCATATTTCTCACTAGCCATATTCCCTAGCATAAAAGTGTTGGAATATTCCTTTCTTGTTTTTCCCTAGCCCTCTCCCACCACAATTTCTAAGCTTCCTGAAATTTCCACCCTCGACATTCAAGGTCTATGCCCAATGCTTGTTTTACCTTTCCTATAGTATCCTTAGAAAAGGGACATCTCAAAAACATATGATCCACCATTTCCTCTTCTTTTTGCCATAGTGCACACCATCTTGGCCCTGCCTTGTCTCTGTTTTGGAGGTTGTCCCAAGTCGGTGCTTTGTTTTTTATTACACGCCACAAGAAATAGCCTTGAATTTGTTGGGAATTCTAATTTCTGGAGATGTTTCTACCACTGCTTAGGATTTAATTACATATGCTCTTCAATTTAATACCGATATCCTAGTTTCATCTAGTAGATTATGAAGGCCTATAAATCCCTTTCAACTCATACTCCCGATCTCTTATTCTAATATGAGATATTCTCATGGCTGATGTGTATTATGGACATATGTTTTTGTGCTCTCCATTTAATCAAATTTTATCTGCATTCTGCCAACCTTGGTCCCAAATGGTGGATCTTCTATAATCTTCCACCTTATTTAGGAAAAAGACCCATCATTCATTCAATCTATTTATCAGGTATGGAGGCAAGCTAAAGTTTTCCTCCCCTCCTACCCAAGGGTCCAAGCCCACCCTTAGCTTTTCTCCATTCCTATATGGCATGCCAAACCTGAGCCCAATACCTCAAAAGCTTCCACTATTGCCTTCCAAATGAATGAATAAATTAGAGCTTTTTTGGAAGGTTTCCATATCTATTCATCCAAGGTGGGGAAAAATGTATTTTCTATTTACCACCGATGTCCAAATATTTTTTGTTGTAATGAGCCTCCAATTGGATTTCGTCAATAGAGATTTTGCAAATATTAGGAGGTATTTAAGACTCCATCCTCCCCAAGTTTTAGGCAAAGAAATATTATCCCAAGCAACCCAGGGGAGTGTATTCTCCTCCTTTCCCCTTGCCCATAGAAACCTCCTGCACAGTTTCCTGATTTTCTGGAGAATGCCCTTAAGAACCCAGGTGAGGGTCACCCAATAGACAGGAATGGATTCAATTATTGACTTAATCAAAACATCCAGCTCGTGATAACCATTTCAGACTCCAGTGTTTGGTCCTTTTTTATACCTTTGTTATGAGCCATATCCAGTCCTCCTTCTTGTAATTACTTGCTTTGAGACATAAGCCCATGAATTTTAAACTTTCCTTGAAATACATGACTGTAGAAGGCAAATCTTGTTGGAATCCATGAATTTCCCTTGGGGAGAAACCTTTGCATGACAGGGAATATTTCCTTTCATTAATGGTCATCCCTTCATTAAGGAAATATTTCCTTTCATTATTATTGGTGAGCCCTGGTATTGCACCAAGAGTGTTGTAATTCCCAAGGGCTCCTCAACTTTATTTATCAACCGGGTTTTGTACAAACTTTGAGGTGACATTGCTATATGAACATTAGATGGGATTCTACTCAAGCCACCCTCAACTAGGACATTTGATCAATAGTACTCCAAGACCATTCCTCCTACTGAATTAGAATGAAAACTAGCTAATGAAGGTGAAATTTAGAAGCTACCTCTAAATATGAAAAGGGAAATGCTACTAACTTCAACTTGCAAATGCTATTGAATCAATTCATTAAAAGGAAAGAGATACACTACTCGCGGAAAGGAAACTACATTATCTTGAAATCAACCATATATTTATCAAATATACTTGCAGACAAGAAGCTAACCTACCAAACCATCACTCAAGATTCTATGTATCATCTAACTAGATCACACTTGCATATAAATCAATGTTATTTTTTTGCCAAATCTATGATAAGGAAACTAATGTTATTTTGTTTTGCAGTGAAGGGAAAGGAGGGTTTGGAGTGGCCTAAGAGTTTCCCTTGAACATGGAGTCACATCTGGGGGTTAACACCCTTCTAAAATAAGTCCAAATCGCATCAAAGGTCAAAACTAGTGAAGGAACATGCTGCTACAGGTATGCTACATGAGGCTGCTACAGGGGTCATGTACTACTACAGGAAGGCTTGTAATGCTACAATAATGCTTCTAGGAAGGTTTAGGAGGTGGAACTGATGGGCTCAGGGTATGGAAAGGTGGATGGAGGTTGAGGTAGATGAGTGAATAGTTACCAAAGCCCCTAGGCAAGCTAAGATCCTTTTAGAGGCATGTTTTTCACTAAGAGAGATACTCTCGGTGGTCTACGAAAATGATCTCATGAACAAAACTTTTAGGACATAATTTTTTATTCATAAGAGAAGGCGAGGAATTCCAAGATGGAGGTGGTGAAGGTGCCCTTTCCTGCAGCTCTAATCAGCCCTGCAATCATCACATGCATATACCCATTTATCATTGACAAAATGAAACAACTAATAGTGGAAAAGATGAGTTGAATTTAAATTTTATCTAATCTATGCCAAAACTCTAATCTAAAAAATAATAAACTCCTAAGCTACAGTAAGCACATGCAAAACAAGATGACCAACATAAATCTTCTTCCAAGAAATCATAAACATAATATTTTTGGATTGTGGTTGTAAATCCCTCTATTCATGCTCTCATGAGAGAGATGAGATAGAGGTTGAAATCACATAATTTTGATGGATTATTCACTAATCAAAATGCAAGAAACTAATAAACACTCTGAACTAAAAAGAGATACAAATACACAAGAGGGACCTAATGCATTGGGATTAGACCCAAATCGAAGAGCCTCAACACTCTGGAACTAACTCAGTGATGAACCAATAAGAAACTTCTCGTTATCATTAAATGAAGGTCTAATACATCACATAACAGTAAAAACTAATAGTTCCAAATACTTTATCTCAATAGCTACCTAGCTGAAAACAAAACTCGAATCATAATGAGCTCTTTTACATGCTTATTTATACAAGAGGGTAGCTACTGGCAGCTCCCTAGAAAATAGGAATATCTCTCCCACAACTCGAGAATGGTGGATATTGTTCCTCAATAACTATAGTTGCTTGGTTGTCAATGACCTCTTCTTGCTTGGCTTCCAATGACCTAGAGTTGATGAGGGAGAGTGTTGCAATCTTGGGATGATTAAAGGAGTTAAAGAGGTGGACAACCCCCTAGAATCTCTCCCTAATGTCTACTATTAGCCCCTACATAGAAATCATCTAAAAAATGCTCCATTTCCTGCAATTAAACCATATTAGGCCACATGACATAACAATCATCTTTAACCCTTCTCACTAAGCATAACATAACAAAAATTGTAAATAAATGTGAGAAAGAGATAGTTCTAAAGTTGGAGGATGGCATCATGACCCTTATAATGTACCTATTTATGAGCCTCATCATTACCCTCACTGAAATTGTTTCTCATCCTATGAGAAACTCAATCATCCATGTGTATCTCTTTCATGGCCCTGGTGGCCTCCCTAACATCCTAGGGTTCCTTGGATGGTTTGCCTTCTTACATATATAAACCTACATTATTTTATATTTATGTCCACTCCTTTTTCTCTTTTGCTTCATCTCTTCCTTCCTATAGCCCTAGCAACAAGGGTCGACTGAGCTTGAGTCATGTCCACTTAAATTTTAATCTTTGCATGATCCTCCTATATAGGGGTGTCCTCTCTAAGGCATTCCTTAGCCTTTCAGGAGAGTGATGTTCTATGATCTAGAGGTTGTGGGGTAAAGCATGCCATCTCCTCTGGTAAGCTTGCCGGATTTATGTTCCCAACAACCTGAATGTGTCTTTAAAATGTAAGATGGTTTGTTCCCAATTGGCAAGGTATTTAGGTGTTAAATCATCATCATTGGAGATGTTGTTATGATTGCTAATGATATTCATTGGGCTCACTATCTCTTCCCTGATATATAATGGTTCCTTTTCCTCCTTTTCCATGACTCTCTCCACTTCCTTATCTCTTGCCTCCTCATGAGTCATCCAGGATGATAAGGCCATTAGTTGTGTATCCCCCAATCTTGCATTGGGATCCCGAAAATTCATATCAATCGGAGTGAGGTTGTGTATGTAAAACTAAACTAATTTTGCTTTGTCCTCCATGTTAGCTCGGTTGCAAAATTAAATGAATTGTTTGTAATCCTGAAAGGGCATAGATTGATGTTGTGCTAAGTTTTTGATTTGGAATTGCAACAACTGTTCTTTGATAAAGAGTGCATAAAACTTGGATGGTTGTCTGCACTATAATGCCTCCATGGAGAGGCTTGCCATGGTGGCAAGTTGGGTTTCTTTCTCCTGCATATTCTCTCTCAACCACATATTTTCTACCTGTAGTTTCTCCTTCATTGTGGACTCCCTCATTTTCAACTCACTTAATTCTTTTCTCATTTCAAGGACCTTTTCTTCCATGAGGCCCACATCCTCTACCTTCTTAAACTTAGAAATTTGCATCCACGTGCGGGTTCTTCCTCTTTCTTTTTCTAGCTCATAGAAAAGTGGGACTGCAAATTTTTGGGGAATAATCCTCCCTCCTTCAATGAATTTGTAGTAGGAGCTTAGGCTAGGTTGTGCACTAGGATCTTGGATCTCTGGGAAGTCCTTCTCAAATGATTTTGGGGAGGTTTCTACCTCCTATAGCTATTGTGTCACATTCTTCCCCTCTAGTAGCACATTCTTCCCCTCCCATAGCTCATTTTCCCCCTCTAGTAGCACATTATGCCCCTTGTGTAGCTCATTTTTCCCCTCTTGTAATATCATTTGTCCCTCATGTAGCATTCTTTAACATTCTTAACATGGTTTCTTAAAATTCTGAATGGTTTCTTAACATTCTTTCCAAGATCACATCCCTTACAAACACCTTTATGATCTATCTAGAAATCGAGTATGCCTGAAACAATCTGCTTCAAATTTGGAAAGGTTCTATAATTAATATGTACATATCTCCTATGACATAGCTCACTAGGGTTAATATCATTATGTACTAAATATTTGGTATATTTCACCAGGAGTCTATACAACATTCCTTCACAAATCCCAATAACCCTAGCATAGCTTGTACTAGATCCCTTGTCCCACACAAGGACTTTCTCATCAATGAAGGCCACTCTATCTCCTTTATCTTCTAAACATGAAATTGAAACCAAATTCTTTTTCAAACCTTGAACTTAGAGTATGTTTCTGAAGTGAATGTTTTCACTTTTTTCCAGCTCAATGGATGTTGCCCCAATTCCTTTGACTGGATAGTTGTTATTGTCTCCAAGTTCTAACTTTTGTGTCAATCTTCTTTCCATAAAACTTGTAATATTATCATGCTACCCTTCCATATGTCTTGAAGCTACATTAACAGTCAGCCATATATTATTGTCATCTGCAAGAGATTTTGCAAGTGTGGAATAATAAAAGTGATCTTTATCTCCTTCAAATTTATATCTCCTAGACTTCTCATCAAATTCTTCCATTGTGGAATTTTGGTTTCATCTCTTCTTCCTATCATTGAAACTTTCAAGGCATTGGGATTTGACATGACCAGATTTGTTGCAACGAAAGTACTAAATTTGAGACATGTATTTCTTCCTTTGAGGATTGGATCTATTATCATAACTCTTTTTATTTCTTTGAAAACTGAACTTCTTTCTTTCTCTAACTTTCATGGAACGAGTTACATAGGCTTGATAATCATCTTCTTGTTTTAGCTTTATTTCTCTAGATAGAAGTCTTGATTCTTCCTAAACACAGCTACGCATAGTTCTTCCAAATTCAAAGCTTTCTTTTAGTTGCTTATACCTGCTGCAAATGAATCTCGTGAACGTGGTAGTCCATTAAGTGTTGAAGTCACAAGTTCTTTATCAGAGAAAATTTCATCAATAGCTTTTAGTTGATCTCTTAGTTGAGAAACCCTCGCAACATATGAAGCCACTATATCCTTCTTTGTCATTCTTATATCACGAAGCTCGTTTCTCAAGCTCATAACTTGACCAATATTGTTGAAAATATATAACTTATTTAGGGCATCATGTATATTCTTTGAAGAGTTAAGCTTTGAGATGTATGGAATAAGATGGTCCTTGATGGAGTCCATAATAATGTTCATTGTAACGATGTAATATTTCGTGTACTTCTTCTTTTCGGCTTCATCTGTAGGTCTAGTCATTTTACGTTACACAATTTCCAAAAGATATTATTTTGCAAGAATTAGGTCAATTCTTATTTTCCAAGCCCTAAAGTTAGGGCTGCCCTCTAATTTAAAGTTTGATTTAATAGTAGAGTCCATGGATGCAACTTGAATATAGATCTAGAGTTTCTTCAAGGTGATCTCTAGATATGGTTTTTCAAGAAGCGATCTATGTTCTCTTTCCTTTACCAAAGCTCTAAATACCATGTTTATTTTCTTGTACAATTGATACAATTACTTTATCTCTGAATTACAGTAATTATTTGTGAATATATATTATAGTTCTTTTATCTTCATCAAGCAAGAACACTTCTGAATTACACTAATTACTTGTGAATATATATTATAGTTATTTTATCTTCATCAAGCAAGAACACTTCTGAATTGCGGTAATTACTTGTGAATATATAGTATAGTTCTTTTATGTTCATCAAGCAAGTACACTTCAGAAATTCAACTAATAACCATGAAAAGAAAGTAGATAAGACACTATGTGACAAAGATTTGTGAGGGATAAGTGTGTACATAAAATGAAATAAGTTCAAATGTATTTGGGATAAGTGTGTACATAAAATGAAATAAGTTCAAGTGTATTTTATACCCAAGATACCTAAGAGACATCTATCTTAAATTAAATCATTTTTCTTTGCAAATTAAATTCTGGTAAGTTTGTACATTTACATTTTTACTCATATGTTAAAGTGTCGAAGATCACATAAATAATGGTGGGTAGTAACTCTTGGTAAGTATATTTATTTGCATCTTATTCATATTTTGTATTTTATGCAAATACTTTCTTAAATTATGGTAGGTAGTAATTGATGGTAAATATGTTATTTATGAGAGTATGAGCTATTTTCAAGGATCTTAATTTTAGATAGTTTTGTTGATTTCCATTCTTTTAATTTTCTTTCTTCTAATTTAAAATTTAATTTTCTTTCGTGTTTTTACATAGTGTTATAAATACCACGTGTTTTTACATAGTATTATAAATACCAAAAATTATAAAGACTAACCATAACTACATTCTTCAATATAACACACCTATAATCAGTTGTTTTCTCTCATTCTAGTTCCAATTTTACTTTTTGAGAAACTTTTTATATTATAGAAAAAAAATTAACTATACTTTTTTCCCTTGGTAAAACAAATCATAATTAATTATTCATAATAAGTGAGATGTTACATATTGTAAATGCTACAGAATACTTTATAAAATCTAATAGACCATTATAATATAATTAAAATTAAATCAATAAATATCCAATAAAGAAATGTCAAAGTATTGATAACAAAAATAATCATTCCTTCTATTTTTTTCCTTTTCTTCATTTTAACCTCAATCCACCGGTCAAAGAAGAAGACTCCATGGGAACAAATGATAAATCAAAATTATGGTATTTAGAATTACTATAGAATATCAATCCTTTATCATAATAATTATTAAAAAAAAGTGCATGAATTATTTGTGTTCCTCCTAATAGAGTTTCATATGTAGCTAACACCGTAAGGATGAGATTTCAATATTTATATATTATTCCATATCCTTCAAGTGAATAAGTCACCTATAGAAGACTTAAGAGGGTGAATAAGTTACCTATAGAAGAATATTTATTATCCACACTTTCATCATTAAAATTATAACAATAAATTTATATTCTTTCGTATCTAATCCTTAAATCTAATACATGAAACAAAATAGTATCCTCACAATAATTTAATGAATTAATATCCCTCATTCCAATTTAAACATAAGTTCATATCAACAATCATTTTTTTCCTTAAAAAATCTAAGGTAAACTAATTTTTTTAATCTAAAGCCCAATAGCCAGATCTGCCGCGGCCATAAAATCACATGTATAAAGAACGGGAGAGAACCAGATTATATTTTCTACATATTAATAAATGGTATAAAAAATGGACGACTATTTCTTCACAAAATGTAATTTGTTCGAGGAGCCGCCCAACCAGATCGGTGGCGGACATAAACACGTACACAAATAAAAAGGAAGAATCAGATTGTATTGTTTCTTCTCACCCAAAGAATTTCATGCCGTTATTAGCCGGCACTCTGAAGCATCTCAACGGCATCTCGAGGCCCATGAAAAGAATTGAAGCGTGAATAGATGGAAAGGGCGTTATTAATGGCCGCCGGTCTCTGGTCGTCTGAATCGGAATTGGCGGGGGGCTTGTAATACAAGCGAGCTGTTGGGGGATAATGCGACTGGAACCTCCCAATAATCCTCATCCCGAAACCGATCACGTCTGTGTATTTCATCCCCGTACAAATAAGATTGCAAGCCTCTGCAATTAATTCACAATATTCACGCTGACTAGAAGCCACAGGTCGAATCCGGTACACGGCACCCTGCTGTCAATTTAAGATTGCAGGAATAGAAATGGTCGGTGTCTGATTGTTCGTATATGTATATATTGAAAGAGGTGACGGAGGTGCATGGTCGGTAGAATCGCTTATGTTCAAAGTCGACGGCAGCTGCCTATCAAAGTCCAGAAGTTCTAGATTCACAAAATTTTGATTGGCTCACGTTTACTCTACTTTTACCTTTTCCTCTCCGTGAAGGTCACCAAAACTAAGCAACAATATTGTGAAGAGACAAATTGATATTTCTCGGAGGGCCCATAAAGTTGCCTTTTTTTCAAGTGTAATAATAGGAATCTATGATTTGGGTCTCCTATAGATTAACATGGGCAATTAGAAATCCATGTTTATTATTACTACTTACTAGAAAAGTATATAGTACACATATTTATTAAAATGGTTGGGTGTCAAAACTTTATTACTTATTGGAAAAGCATATAGTATGGTAATTGCTAAATATGCGATTATAGAAAATTTAATGCGATTGACAGAGGGCGGTGTTTAACACCATATAACACTCCCGTGTAGTGATGAAAAAGAAAAAAACCGCGTGGGAGTGTTATATGGTATTAAACACCACCCATATTAGCAGGCATTAAATTTTCTATGATCGCACAAATAGGAATCGCCATATAATACCCATATTTATTAAAATTGTTGGGTGTCAAAACTTTATATAAGTCATCGCCATGTGGAGAACAAGTTATTTATATCATTTTTCTAATAAAAAACACATTTAATAAAATTGTTTGATGGGATCAAAACTTTATAGAAGTCTTCGCCATGTGGAGAATAAGTTATTCATATCATTTTTGTAATAAAAAAACAACACGCATAACACGCGTGTATTAAGATATGTGTATTTCTTACACATTTCTTTATGCGAAATAAATAAAGAATATATGATTTTTACACCGAAGGTGTCTTTTTCGAATCGGTTCGTTGCTTGCCATTGTCTGCCTTTTTGTTAGACACCATACAGCGGTTACTATTGCTTTTGTTTTCCACCGTTGATTTCAGCCATCTACTTTGACTTTTAAGTGTGTATTTTTTTTGCATTTATAAAATAAAGTAGACTGATGTATGTTAGAGGTATGGATGGTCCCTACCCCTTGTTTTGGGTTATATTTACACATTTATTTTAGTAATCATGAGAATAATGGTAAAGTTTGAGTTTGGAAATGATTGTCTTTTTATTTTAATTTTTTATTTCAAAAAAATATTATTTATTAACATGAAGGATTTTAAATAGTGTTTTGTTTGTAATCGGTTTTTCTCAAAAGGTGGAAAAACCTATCAAACTCAGGTGTCAACCCAACAGTGAGGACAGCCATCTCTGGCTGCTATCCGCGAATGTCGGTTTGACTCATCACTGTTATCAAGGAAAACCACACCACCTGAAATAACCCGCTGGTGGTCCGTAAGGGAGCAGGCTTTCACTCCTGCCAGATGCCTCTGGGTCTTGGGCCGTTAACCTGTTTCCTTACGTCCGAGGAAGACGAGCTCTTAGCCAAGCAGAAGCAGTTTTACGGCATACTCCAGGCTGAGTAATCGGTTTTTATGTATAGCAATGTTTTTTTAAATAAAATGCTTTTTAATTTTTTTTAAAGTGTATTGGGAATTTAAATAAAACATTTTTATTTAATAATGAATAATTGTTTTTAATGTTTTTAATTTGGTAATTATGTGATTATAAAAATAGTACTATAGTTAATATTGAATAATTATATTTGATATTTTTAATTTAGTAATTATGTCATTATAAAAATAGTTTAATGGTTGATTTTTAATGGTTAGCAAGACTTAACACTGAGATTAGTTACGCGTTGACCTGGTTCTGCGAGTGCTCCTTTCGGCTTCCCTGCACTGCATGCAGTGGTTGGCCCTTGCCTTCGGATCGCCTCAGTTGGATTGGGAGTGCCTGATCGTTTCTGCAGAGAGATCGTGCGATACCTGCGCCTTCCTGACTCTCCCCGGCCTCCCTGCGTCGTATGCAGTGACTGGCCCTCGCCTCAGGATTAGATCGCATGCCTGCGTATCTGTTCTTTCGCTGCATGCTGAGGATCATCCAACATTAGATCAGTCTCGCATTCCAAATCCTCTGCGCGCTGCATATGGAAGCTTTCGGGCTCTGACCTCCCAGCGTTCTCAATGGAGGGGTTGGGCTCCCCTCAGTCCCTGCCTCCCCCGCCGAGATCGCCAGCTGAGGCCTTCTCTCAACTCCTGGCTGGCCTCCCGCAGAAGAAGACCTCAGAGGCAACGAAATTTGTCAAAAGATTAGATGAAATCCCGGTGATCTCCCTTCCCCCTGAAACCCCAATACAAGTCGCTTTGTCGCTAGCAGATCGGGCTCTCATCAGCCAATTTACGGGTTTATGGCCATCTCCAAAGTCCACCGAGAACTGGGTTAACAGAAATTGGGCGTCGCTTATTAAAGAAAACATCACCTCATATTTTTTGGGAAGGGGATTCTTCCTGTTTGAATTCACATCTAAAGAAGACAAGGATTTGATCTTCCAAAATGGCCCCTATTTCATGGGCCCTTAGGGACTGTATCTAAACAACTGGACCCCGGACTTTGATCCAACAGTCGACGTCCCCAAAGCAGTACCGGTTTGGGTCAGACTCCCAAACCTCCCGGTTCACTGCTGGAACTGGGATTCATTGAGGCATATCGGCAACGCCCTAGGAAAATTCATAGACCGAGCCAACAACAAAGATCGATATGACAGTGCCAGGATTTGCGTAGAGGTGGATCTGGAGGAAGCGTTACCGGAGGCCATTACCCTAAAGGTAGGAAGTTGGACGCATCTTCAGAAATTGGATTATGAACAGTTGCCATTCAAATGTCGGAAATGCCACGTCTATGGGCATTTCGCCAGAGATTGCCCTTCCAGCAGCGAGACAGCGCAAGGGAAGGAGGACGGATGGAATCAAGTCAAGAGAACCAAAGCCCATCCAAAAGTTCAGAAACAGGGAGGCCCTCCTGGCAGAGCGAACCAGCAGATTTCTTCTCATCAGAACCCAACAAAGACTGCATCAGAAAACAAGTTCAATCCTCTGAGTTCGCAAACAGAGGGCGCCAAGGAGATCGAGATCCAAAAAGAATCAGAATTGGTCCAATAGACTGAAGGCCCATCCACAGCTCCCCCAGGAAAAAGTAACCCCACTCCCTCCTCCAAAGATCTCATCGGAAAGAATCTAGTAGGGGAGGAAGAAGAACCAGAAACAGAAGAGTCAGAAGAGGAAGGGGAAATAGGTGAGTCTCAAACCTCAGTAAGAAGATCCACCAGAGGACGGAAAACGAATAAATAAAAAAGAGAACAGGAAACCTATAGAGAAAAACTTCAGGGCAGTCAACCAACATTAGAAAAACTGCTGGCACCAAAGGTGAAGATGCTAAAAGGTCAGATCCAAGGCTCCAAAGGAGCCCATCAGAAACACAAATAATGAAGATTATCTCCTAGAATTGCAGAGGTATGGGGAGCAAAACTAAGGAAGAAGCAATCGGAAATCTAATCAGAATAGAAACCCCAGACATCCTTCTGGTCCAGGAGACAAAGCTGGAAGACACCATCTTCATCCAAGCAAGTAAGAAAATTTGGTATAAAAGTGAAGCGAGAGCAATCTCTGCCCGAGGTGCCTCGGGAGGAATTGCCACTATATGGAATATGAGTAAATTTGCAGCCATTTTCTAGGTCAAAAATTCCCACTGGTTACTGCTGAAAATGCAGAACCTTGACACTAAGGAAACTTTTTGTCTTTTTAACGTTTACTCTCCAACAGGTGCTGGGGACAAAAAATCACTTTGGGAATCCATAAGACACCAAGCCGATTTGGTAAACATGGAGAACATCGTAATAGCTGGAGATCTAAACCTTACTCTTCACTCTTCTGAAAAAAGGGGAGGCAGCATAGTGCGTGACCCAGCAAGGGAATGGGCAGAGGACATCTTGCAGGAGTGGGACATGTTGGATATCAAACTGTCTTCCGGTAAATACACTTGGTCTAATAAAAGACTAGGCCCCGGGCCATATAGCCGCCAGGCTTGATAGATTCTTTATTCAAAGTTCCTTTTTGCTGCTAGGACTAGACCTCGAATGTTCATTCTTCCCAACAGTGTTTCGGACCATAAGCCCATTAAATTGGATCTTCTAGCCCAGTTAGATCTGGGGCCTATCCCTTTCCGCTTCAGCCCGCTTTGGATCAAGGAGCTAGATTTTATGCAAATAGTCAAGGACAGTTGGAACCAAGCAGTCAGAGGCTCGCCTTTTTATATATGGGAAGAAAAGCTCAGAAGATTAAAAGGGATCTCAAGAGGGGGGCAAAAACTCTGTCTAATCCGACCACAGAAAGAAAATCCCTGAAAATCTTGCTCGATTCCCACCAAAAGAGCATGGAGAAGTACATTATTACTGAGGAGGTGATTGAACGCTACCACAGGGCCTGCCTAGCTGAAGAAGAACTCTGGAGGTTGAAATCCCGTAATCTCTGGCTCAAAGTTGGGGACAGGAACACCGCCTTTTTTCATAAACAAACACTGGTAAGAAAATTCCATAACTCCATTGCGGAGATCAAAGTTGACAATGTCACTCATAAAGATTTTGATTATATAAAGAAAACAACGTTCTTACACTTCCAAAGCTTGTATATCGAGGATAAGGATCTGAACCAAAACTCAGACCTTCTAGATGTTGTTCCCTCTTTAATAAATCAGCAAACAAAGGAATCACTTGAGGCCAAAATCACCAAAGAAAAAGTGGAAAAAGCGCTATTTGATATGGACCCGGACAAGGCCCCGGGGCCGGATGGATTCACAACTAGATTTCTTCAAGCTTGCTGGCTGATTATAGAAAAGGACTTGCTGAGAATGGTGCAAAAATCTCAGAACACTCAGAAGATAGGAGGCAACACTAACTCTGTGTTCTTAGCCCTTATCCCCAAGGAAAAAGGCGCCAATACCTTCAGCAAATTCCGCCCGATCTCTCTCTGCAACATTGGGTATAAAATAATTACCAGAATCATAGCAAATCGATTGAAGCCCATTCTCCCGGAATTAATTCCTGAGAATCAAGCAGGCTTCATCCAAGGAAGGCAGATCGTGGACAATTACCTGCTCGTCCAAGAGGAAATCCACTCAAGTCTTCGGTTAAAAGAGAAAGGTATGGCTACCAAACTCAACTTAGCCAATGCATTTGATAGAGTGAATCATAGTTTTATGTTTCAAGTTATGAATAAATTCGGGTTTGGAGAAAACTTCACCAAATGGATCCGGGCATGCATCTGGGAACCATGGATCGCCCCTCTTGTGAATGGAAGAGCCACGGATTTCTTTAAAGCATCGAGAGGATTAAGGCATGGGTGCCCCTATCCCCACTGCTATTTGTCATCCACGCTTCCGTCCTCAGTTTCCTCCTCAACAAAATCATGCAAGATCATGAAATCAACAGACTGTGCATAGCGAGAGGGGCTAAAAATATAAATCATGCTCTGTTCGCAGACGATACTCTCCTCCTGGGGCCTGCCACGCTCCCCTCTGCATCAAAATTCAAAAGAGTTTTAGATGACCTCAGCAATGCTACAGGCTGCACTGTAAATAAGAGCAAATGTCATATTTACAGCTGGAACATTTCTCCGAGGGCGCTGTCTGATATCTCTAGATGCTTGGACTTTGCTGCTTCTTCTTCCTGGACATCGTTCAATTACTTGGGGTTTCCTGTGCATCTCAAAAATCTTCCCTGCAAGGACTAGCTTCCCCAATTAGAAAAGCTCAAAACAAAAATCCAAGCTTGGGGCTACTCCTGGTTAAACATCACTGAGAAAGAAACATTAATCAAATCAGTGCTTCACAGTCTCCCTCTTTTCCAGTTCACTGCCCTCCTCGCCCCTATAACAATCATTAAAAAAATGGAAGAATACATCAAGAGATTCTTTTGGCAGGGAGGAAAAAACAATGCGAGAAAAATTCCTTTAATCAGCTGGGATATCATCACTAGGCCGCTATGTGAAGGGGGCTTAAACTTCAAAAAACTCAGCCAACAGAATGTGGCACTAGCTTCCAAGATCCTATGGAAAATTATTGCTCCAAAACCGGGATGGGCACAAACAGCAATTTGGAAGAAATATTACAGGGGATCGCGCACTAGGTGTCTAGAAAACGTAAGACAAATGCCAAATTCGTCCTTTCTGAAGCTCCACGCTAAGGCCGCCCATCTGATTACAGACCATGCATTATGGATACCTGGCAGTGGCAAAAAAATCAAGATCTGGAGCGATCCCATTATGAACCAGCATTCGATTGAAACCAGAGTAAACTTGAATGAGCTGCGTCGTTGGATGGACAGCAACTCCCTGCGCACACTCTGGGATATTTCCAAATGGCATGAAGGCTCCTGGGCAGGTTGGATCCATTTCAACGGTCCAGCGCAGCTGGGGAAGGAATGGGACACCCTTATTAAATGTCTCCAGGGAAACGCACCCATCAGCAGAAGATCGAGAGACAGGAAGGGATGGGGCACGAGCCTTAAAGGCTATACAGTTAACCAAGGATATATCAAGCTTAGCGAGATCCCCTACGCTCCTCCGGACCCTGCTCCATGGCGGGGCATGTGGAGTTCTCCTTCTCTGCCGAAGATTGACATCTTTGCTTGGTAGGTATGTCAATCCAAAATACTCACATTTGACATTCTGTAGAAAAAAGGAATGAATGGTCCCTCCATCTGCCAGCTATGCAGAGAAAGTGAGGAGACAACGACCCATCTATTCCTCAAGTGCCCATTCTCTAAGCATCTATGGATCGCTCTCAGCCCCCAGTCATATCTTAACCTCCCCAGTTCCACGACAGACCTCTTTGCTACTTGGGCCCATAATTATCCAGGACCTACCCCTAAAAATCTGATCATCAGAAAGGCGTGGGCAATTCTACCCAAGATCACAAGCTGGTAGATATGGCTGGAGCGTAACAGAAGGATTTTCAGGGACACAAAGCACAACTACAGGATTCTGGAAAATAAAATCAAAAGCCAAATCAAGGAATGCCTAGGGGATACTACAGATGATGCCAATTTGAGTCAGCAAGACATGGCCTGGGCACTGTCTCTCGGCCTTCAAATCAGGCCAGCAGAAAAAAAGATCCCTATTAATAAATACTGGCAACTAAGGAAATCTGAAAGTGATATGCAAAGCTGGATCAAAATGCAAGGAAATCACTCCCTCTTTTTTGATGGGGCAGCAAAGAGTAACCTGGGCAAAGCAGGAGCAGGAGGAATCGTGCTAACTCCAACAGGAGAAAAAGTCCAGTCCTTTGCCTGGGGCCTTGGTTATGCCTACAACATCCAAGCGGAGGCTTTAGCCCTCTTCCAAGGTCTCCAATGTCTAAAAGAATTAAACATAAAAGAAGCCAATATAATTGGAGATTCCCAGATCATCATCAACTCCATGATTTCCAACTCCCCAGTCAAGGATCTCAAGTTAGCAAGAATGATAATCCGAATTAAAGGATTGGAAAGGCACTTTCAGAAGCTAAGATATTATCATGTGCTATGAATGCACAACAAAGCAGCGGACAACGAAACTAATAAAACAGTCCTCCTCCCTGTAGGAACTAAGATGAAGGACGGAGAAGAAACTTGGGAACCAATCCCATAATCTGATTTTCGCCATGTTTTATTGCTGGCTATTAAACCAATTTGTCTGCACCTTCAAGTGGGGGAAAATCTCAGACCTAGAATTCTTGGTATCTTTAACAATTAGGAAATCGGCAAGCTTTAATTGTACTCTCTATCTTTGCGGAAAGCAGCAACAAAGCATGGAGCTATCAATTGTAACAGCTATTTCGGCATTCACGCCAAGAGGAATATAACCAATCCATAACCGTTTCTGTTAAAAAAAAAAAAAAAAAAATAGTTTAATGGTTAATAAAAATGAGAGATTTTTATACATAATTTAATATGATTTTATTTAATAATATAAAAATTGTTTGTTAAAAATAATAATTTTAATGTATAAGAAATTGTTTATATAAAATTATGATTTTGTTTTATATTATTTCTATTTAAAATTAATAACAATATTTTATTTTAGTAGTAATGTTTATTTTATTTTATTTTTTGTTAAAATAAATAAAATTCTTTATCAAGTTTGTTAAAGTGTGGTTTCTAGCGAGTACACAAGTATATTTATTTAAAACTTCACAAAGCTATATTTACATAAGAGTTTACTAAGACTAGAAACTAATACAACAATATTCATAGGCATGAAGTCATTACAACAATATTCAAGACATTATATAGCTCATGTCAAAAATGAAGATTTCAATTGGGTAGGAAAATAACAACTGTTTCTCAAAATCATAATTCCAATTAAGAGTTGATGTCCTTTTATTAATATTGATATATCTTTTTAGATACCATTTAATCTAATGGATTTTATTTATTAATTAATAGGTAATGACAGAAAACTTAGAGATAAATTTTCTTGATGGCGGAGATGGGGTTAGGGTTGCGAGGCATTTTTCGTTCATAGGCTTCAAGGATAGATGCTTGCCTCTACAGTCAACCCCCTTAACAGTCATACCACCCTGTGGCTCCTATAACCTTCCCCTCAACTGTTTACGGGCTCTATCAACCAGTTAGGCGTTTTCACTTCGACAGTTTCAGTCCTTCTCATCACATTCCCTATTCTCTTGCATCGAACCTGTAGGCAGCTGTCAGCCAGCCAGATTGACAGTTATGGAGGATATCCTTGATTATTCTGCGGACCCTTCGGAGGATGTGCCCATTGGGACACATCCCAGGACCACTACGGAGGGTTTTTTCACATTTGACCATGAACTCTCTAAGGAAGTAGAAGCCCTCCCCTCATTTTCTCAGTTTGTTTCCTGGCCTCGTATTCCTTCCATCTCGCTTCCTGAAGATGCATCTATAATCCAATATTTCATCCCACACCCCGCCTCACCACATTTCTTGGCTGTGGAGGAGCCTTCGCAACGTCTGGGGGAACATACCCTAGGGGTGGTCTCCGGTCCATATCCTTCTTTGGCCAGTTTAAACAAACCCTCAGACATCCATCATTCGGATTCTGCATCATAGGCGCCCACCACATCTACTCCATTAGCCTCGGTGGCTCCACCACTTGGCAATTTTACAGGCATCGGCTCCATTCCTAGGTTTTTCGATTCCATCCCGGCAAAGAACACATCTGCAACTAGGGCTTCTACCTCACCGACGGCAGCCCATGCTACTGGGGCTTTTGAAGTTTCAAGTAATAGAATCGGAGGGGTTTCTAAAAGTAAAAGATACCTATGACTCCGGAGCAGCGAGACTTTCCTCAAGCTGTCTGAGGATACACCACTACTTGAAACCATGGACTCGGCGAAGAAGGTACTTGTGGGACGAGTTCGTGGCAGGCACTACAGTGTGGAGCGACTACAGAAATGGACTATGGAGATTTGGGGCCATCATATGAACGGTCCCCCTAGAGTAAAAATGTTTGTCAAGGGATGGTTTGTGTTGAGGTTCAACTGCCCGGCCCATACCAACTAGGTTCTCTCCACTGTTTGGCACATAGACCAAGCCCCTGTTCTTCTCTGGCAATGGACGCCAATGTTCGACCTCGAGCTCGAAAGGGTTGATGTTGGGCCTATCTGGCTATGTCTCCCAAGGCTACCCTTCCACTTCTGGACGAAAGATATCTTCAAGTGAATTGGGGATGCTATTGGAACCTATATCACTTATGATGCCTCCTTTCAAACTACAAGGTGTATGGCATTTTCCAAGATCTTAGTACATCTAGACCTCACTAATGGATTACTGGAGCACATAAACATTCAATGGAGGAATGTTACAAGGTGGCAGATATTGGATTATGAAGGCATCCCCTTTATATGCAGGCGATGCCATAAACTGGGGCATCTCTTCAAGGATTGCCCCCTTAATGGTGGGAAGCATAGGACGACTTCTAGATTGGATCCACAGGAACCTTTGGAGCAGGAGATACAAGTAAATGAGGAACTGATTCTGGAGGAATAGCCTCGAGTATCTGAGGAACAACCTCGGAATACAGTATCCTCTATTGAGAGAACAGTTGCACAACTTGGCACTGAGGATATGACTCTGGCACCTGTGCAGACCACCCAGAAGAAACGAGGCAGACCGCCCCACCGTCCTCCTCCCTCGCCTCCTGAATTGTCCATGGCGGCCTCCGCAGACTCCAATACATCGAGTAAGAATTTCACTCATTCTGTACCCTCGCATTGCTTCTCAAATATTCATGATATCTTATTATCTGGACTTTCTTTGGGTTCGGGTTCGGCAATTTCCTTGGCTGCCACAGCTCAAATCAATTGTGATATTGCACCCCCTCGCCCTACCGTCTCACTCACTCCCCCCTCTCTGTTGTCTTCCCCCCCTCTAGCACCCACATCCTCCATGCCAGCTCCTCCTGCATCTGGGTATCACACCCGTTCAAAGGCTAGGAAACAAGCGTTGGACCATGTCAGCCTCGACATTATCCCCTCCCCTCTCCCTCCTAAGCTACATCGAGGTCAACCCTCTTCTCTCACTATTGCACAATCACAGGCGGATGATGAAATTGCATTAGGTAAACAATCCACTATTCTTGGGGTCCTTAGAGCCAGAGAAACCCCCATGGAACCCCTACCATGTAGATTTTATCCTTCAACTGTAGAGGGCTTGTTAGGCCAGAGAAAAAACTAGCACTTTGTAGGTTATTTTACTCTGACTCATTGGACCTCATATTTTTATAGGAAACCCTCGGTCATGTTGTTGATATTACTCACTCACTTGAGCATATTCTATCAGGGTGGAAATTTACTAGACTGGATGCCCATGGTAGATCTGGGGGACTGGCTTTGGTATACAATTCCCGTTCTATCAAGTTACTCAATCGTTGGGGAGGGGCTGGTCATATTGGTGCAGATATTCACTCTGCCGACCTGGGAATGTCTTTTCGACTCCTCAACATATATGGGCCATGCCATAGTAGGCCTGAATTCTAGGAACATCTCCTAGGCTCAGATTTGTTTACTGTTGATCATCTAATACCTGGAGGAGATTTCAATTTCTCTATAGGACACTCAAAATCTTGGGGTCATCGTGCTCAGAGAGATTCTCTCTCGGATTTCTTCTCTGCCATTCTGGATTTACATCCTCTGATCGACATTCCTTCTCCCAAGATTCAAGCCACCCGGAGAAATAATCGAACAGGGGAGAATGGGTTGGCTAGAAGACTGGACCGCTTCTTAGTCAAATAAAATGCCCTAGATTTAGGTCTACACATCAGAGAATGGGTTGGATCAAGGGGGATCTCAGACCATCTACCTATTTACATGGAAATTGATGGAGGCAGAGCAAAGCCCAAGGGACCATATAAATTTTGCTCTGCCTGGCTCAAGGAGGCCACTTATATCAGCATGGTAATAGAATTCCAGAAAGCAAACTCACCTGGGGCTAATAGAAATTGCACAATGGGCTTCATTAATAACCTCACAGAGCTAAAGAAATTGTCAAAAAATTGGGCACATCATAAAAGAACACAGCTTGATCTCACTTTGAGAAAAATTGAACTCGAGTTGGAAACTTTTAAAAATGATCTGGATGGATTGTACAGTTCAAAGGAACATAAGGAGAAGATCACATCCCTCTACACTGCTCGAAGTAAAATTCTTAAGGACAGGGAAGAAGCCTGGAGGCTGAGAAGCAGGGAAATTTGGATGCAGGAAGGGGATGCTAATACCAAATTCTACCATAAGTTTGCTAATGGGAGGAAGGTGATTAATACAATATGGCAGCTACAGGATGAACAGGGACAGATTGCTAATACCTTCCCACAACTGACCACATTATCCACCTCTCATTTCAAAAGAGCATACAGTGCCCTCGGGGACTCAAATTTGGTCGAGATCATCAGAGTAGCCCAACATTTCCCACGATATGTGGAGCATGAAGAGGGCATTGATCTGATGAAAGAGGTCACTCTGGAGGAGTTGGAGGCCACATTAAAATGGTTCAAAAAGGACAAGAGCCCTGGACTAGATGGTTGGACTATTGAGTTCTACTTGGCTTTTTTCGACATCATAGGTGCAGATCTATTGCATGTTATTGAGGACTCCCGATCTAGTGGACACTTGGAGGCATCCATCACCTCTACTTTTATTGCTCTTATTCCTAAATTTGATAATCTGTCCTCCTTTGACGATTATCACCCTATATCTCTATGCAATTGCTTGTACAAGATCAACGCTAAAATCATACAAAACTAGATGCGACCTATACTATCCAATCACATTTCACCTGAACAATTTGCCTTCCTCCAAGGCAAGCAGATTCATGAGGCTATTGGAATTGCCCAAGAAGTTTTAGATTCTCTCCACATCAAAAAATGCAAAGGTATGATTCTAAAGGTAGATTTATCTAAAGCTTTTGACAGAGTGAATTGGTTGTACATAAGAATGCTTTTAAGCCATCTTGGGTTTCCCTTCAATTTCATCAAATGGATCATGTGTTGCATCACTAACATTCTATTTAGTGTCCTGGTCAATGTAAGTGCATCCCCATTTTTCCTCTCAGAAAGAGGTTTGAGACAAGGCTGTCCTCTTTCACCGCTACTTTTTCTTCTGGCCTTGGAGGGCTTAGCAGGATCATCAAGGATGAACACAGAAGAGGCAGACTACAGGGTATCAAGATGACAGATGATTGCACACTCACACATCTACTTTTTGTGGATGATGTTCTGATCTTCCTCAATGGAAGTATTGGAGATTTGACCAATATCAGAGCCATTTTTTCCTTATTTCAAATAGCTACAGGCATGATGATGAATGACAATAAATCTACACTTACAGCTATAGCCTGCACTCAGCATGAAATTCATTTTGCACTTCACCGCTTCCGGTTTACACAGCTAGGTCTTGCTGATGGATTGAAATATTTGGGGTATAAGATAAAGCCCATAGGATACAAGATTGTTGATTGGAAATGGCTCATTGCTAAGTTGGAGAAAAGACTCAACATATGGTACCTCAAATATTTATCTCTTGTTGGTCGCCTCACACTCATCGAAAGTGCCTTGGAAGCCACTCCTGTTTATTGGATGTCCCTGGTTTGGATTCCTAGAGGAATTCTAACCAGAATACAAGCGCTTTGCTGCAGATTTTTATGGAGGGGAAGCCAACCGAGAAATATTTTTGCATGGGTCAAATGGGACGCCCTCAACCTACCAAAAAAGTGGAGAGGTTGGGGACTTGAAAAACTGGATGATTTTTCATCTGCACTGGCTGCAAAGCTCAAGTGGCATCTGGTCACATCTGACAGCCTTTGGTCGAGAGTGACTTCATCAAAATACATTGCCCCATTATAGATCTTGGATTGGATCAGAAGACCGAATTGGAACACTTCCAGGATTTCGACGATTTGGAAGGCAGTCATTAAGGCTTTGGACCCCATTCGGGCAGGCCTTACTTGGAGGATACACTCAGGCCTCAACGTTCGTATTGGTATTGACCCGTGGATTGGGTGTGGGAACACTCACAGATTGCCTCTTGATCTGCTACAGCATCTCCGGGATCACAATATCACTCACATTGCTCATATTGCAGATGCTGGAAACTCTTCATTTCTCTACCAGGCTTGGAAATCCGCCTACCAACTAAACATTCCCCCTCAATGGCAACAACACTGGGTGGACTATACACAGGCCCTATCAGAAGCACACATTCACATATCAGAAGAAGAAGATGAGCTCATTTGGGCCTTAACTAAATTGGGCAGATTTACCCCAAAAGATGGATATTTGGTCTTGTCAGAAGCGAGGAAACCACAGACCATATAGGCATGGTGGAAACATCTTTGGAAGCTAAAGGCTCCCCCCAAGACTAGGCAACTAATGTGGTTTATTTTGAACAATAAAATCCCCACAGGGGATAATCTACTAAAACACACATATCACGGTCTTCACTGGTGTTATCTGTGCAAAAGTGATAGTGAAATTGTAAATCACTTGTTTCTTTTTTGCCCGGAAGCTCGCAAGTTATGGACTATGTTATCATTTACTATTTCCCCACCCTGTGACTAGCTAGCGGACACAATCAACATGGCTTAGAATTTATGGTACTCCATAGTGTCCTCCCACAAGCTGCATAACCTCCCCTTGTTGTACTACTAGGCCATTTGGATAGGCCGCAATCTCCTTATCTTTAAAAACACTGCCCCTGCTAGCCTATCATAGCTACTAAGGTCATGGCTAATTTTGCACTCATTTTAGATGACCCCCCTCCTCCGCAGCCAAGGAACATCACTCCTAAAGTTTTTGATCCCCATATACCAAGGGCATATTTTGATGGGGCCGCTTAGGATGATGGTTGTGGAGGGGGGGCCATACTTCATATCTCTTCAAAACACTCATACAATATGCTCCTGGGCTTCAGAAGAGGCATCAACAATTTTGCGGGATTATTTGCAGCAAAACACCTCATTCTTTTTGCCTTGGAGAAGAATTGTTGAGCCTTACAATTATTTGGGGACTTTAAAATCGTTTGTGACTGGTTGAATAGAACCATTAGATGCTGGTCTTTCTCTTTGAGACATATTCTGGATGAGACTCTGAGATTGATTGCTCATTTTGATTTTTTTACTTGCAATCACATCTATAGGGAGCAGAACACAGCTGCTGACTGCCTTTCCAAAGAAGTTGCGCTTTGGGAGCCTGGCATCTAGATGATCCGTGAACAAAATGATGGTGCCCATTATCAATACTACCATTGGCCTTTTATGGATATTGTTGTTAGATTGCAGGGCACTTGGTTTTTTAAATTTTGTACATATATCACACTTCTAGATAGTTATGTCACTATTATATCTTGGTTATATCTTGTTTATCTTAGTATATTTTTTACTGTTACCTCGCTGCGTGGATCAAGGTAACAAGTATCTTTTGAACTCTGCTACTCCTGATGATGACAGACAAGTCATTGAACAGTTTCTGAATATGCATATGCATCTACAAAATATAATTTCTCATTTAATGAAATTACAAATTTTTCCAAGGGAAAAAAATAGGTAATGACAAAAATATATTTTGTTTATAATATTTTTAAAAATAAAATATTTAATTTTTTAATGGATTTTATTTATTAACTAATAGTTAACGACAAAAATATATTTTGTTTATAATATTTTAAAAAAATAAAAATATTATTTTTATTAAAAAAAACTAAATGATAAATTTAATTGAATCATTATTTTTTGTTCATTAATAATGAATTATGTATTGTTAGATTTCAGGGTTCTGTGGAAGTTTTTTGCAGTGGTATGATCCGGATTGTCCACAGTCTTTTGTTCATTGAGTCGACGTTTCAAAGTGTTATTTGGTTTATAATGAATTTTATTCATTAATTATAGTTAATGATGAGAATACATTTTGTTTATAATATTTTCAATTATATTATTTTTTTTAAATTAAATTTCTTAATTTTATCAAATTAATATTTTTTGTTTATGTAATATCTCTCATAAAAACTTGTAAAATATTTAATTATTATGGATAACTTTTGGTTGTGGGTTCTCTAAAGTCAAATGTGTATACATATTTATAAATAACCATGGCTGATTATTGAAGTTGAACGTTTTCTTTCTAAAAAAAATTGAATTTTTTAATATTATCTAATTAATATTTTTTGTTTATGTAATGTCTCTCATAAAAACTTGAAAATATTTAATTATTATGCATAACTTTTGGTTGTGGGTTATGTAAAGTCAAACATGTATACATATCTATAAATGACCATGGTTGATTATTCAACTTCAACGTCTTCTTTCCATAAGAATTCTAGTAATTTAACATCCGCTCTGTCGTCTAACGCATTTTGGAAGGCAAATAGTGGTCAAAGGTCATGCAGCCAAATACCCAACAAACCTTATAGACCCCAATACATGCTTTGGGCATCATTCCTTTGGAGATCATGTGCTCGTACTCCATCATGTTGGCTCCGTCAACGAAATAGCCTGGGACGATGGAGGTGGTTTATGTGTCATGGTCTTGTGAGTTTCTCACTAAACAAATTTCCACTATCTCGTTCAAAGGGCCAAACGTGGCTTTGTAGCCTTTGTAGAAACGTCGCACTCCAACCAATACAACCACATCAACGTAATAATATATAGGGTGAAATGTTAGCTTGTAAAAATGTGAAAATATTAATTATTATTTTGAAATTCTATATTTAAAATTAAACATGGTGTAAGATTTAGAGTTTTTTTTTTATTACAAATTTTGTGTCCATTTAAAGTTTTAGTAAAAATAAATATTTATTTGTCATGGTTATGTTGAATGTAATTAAATTTATTTAGTTATTTGTATTTTATAAATAAAAATTTATGATTATTTATGTTATTAAAAGTTATTTTTTGAAATTATGTAGCTAATTTAGATTTCTACAGTTTAATTATGAGCTTACTTTTGGCTCTATTCTTGGGGATATGAGCTGATTTTTGGCTCTATTCTTGGGGAAATAACCTTGCCAATAACCTGATCCTTCGATGTATCTTTGCACCTTTTGGGGCAATTGCTAGTTATTTTATTTTTCTCCCTGGATTTATAGAGACTTCCCACTAATTTTCATCCTCCAACGCACACATGTTTTTGTTAATTAGGTATGATTTCAATGAATAAAAGCAAAAATGAAATTAACGCTCTTAGAATTTGAAGTTGTTTTTAATGCTATTTTTTTTTATTTTTCTGTGTCGGAATTTGGTGGAAAAATTTGAAGTGAAATTTTGATTTGTGTTATTTACACTGGTTTTTTCTCTGTATATATGGATTTAGCACCCCCAAAAACCCTAGGGTACTTATATTGTTTAGGCGTTACTCCTCAAACTTGTAATTTCAATAAATTCCTGCCATATTTTAGAGAAATTAGACCGAAAACACCCACCAGAAAATATTCCAAAAAATTGCACTAAAAACAAATCGTTAAAATTTTGGCATTTTGTTAAAAAAAGCTTTCATTTTAGGTAAATTTGATTTCAAAAGCTATTTTTATATTTTTTAAATTTCAGAAATTTCTATATATATTTAAAAAGTATTTTTTTATTAGTTTGTTTGTTATTATTATTCTATTTTTTTTTTGTAAACTCAGGTAAGACCTTTTCTATTAACAATTCACGAAACTATATACAAACACAGGAATCCACCATCCGCCCAGAGGGAAACCAGATGGGGACAACACCAAAAATTGAGTTTGACATCCTCACAGTTCAGGAATGGTTCTGTTACAATGAAAACTAAACCAACTACCAGCACACATGATATACTTCTTTTACATCTATTACATGATACGTATCAGTGTCTAAACTACTTCTACTGATCCTAAACATTTCAAAAAAGACAGAGCAAAAACGCATCAGTCATCCACAAGCTCCAGTTTCATTGCTTCCTCGCAATGTGCCTTGGATAACAGTTTCAGGCTACGTTTGATATCCTCCAGTTGCCTGCCCTGAATCAGCAGCGCGGAATGCAGACTCCTCATTTCCGCTTTCAGGCTTGGGTATCCTTGCGCAATCTCCGTCATTTCCTCCACAATTTGCTCCATAGCCTTGGTGAGCAAGCACTTCATAACCTAGAATATATGCAATGCCTGTTTGTACTGGGAGAGGCGGCCTTTGGTATTACCTGGGTCCGACAGGAGGGAACACCAGTCATACATCTCTGAATCGGAGGCCTCCTCCAGAATGCTTTTTTCCATGTTTTCTATAATTTTCCTTATATCTTCGTTGACTTCACTGTTATACACATTTTCTGCCTCCCTGGTCGTCTGGTCCACTGTTCGGCGACTTCTTTTCCGCTGGATGGGGACCTACACATCATTCTCTGTTCTCTCAGCATGCCTGGGTCTGCCGCGTCCCCTGCTGCCTCTGCGATTACCCCTTCTGGGATGGTTTTCCTGCTTATTGCTTTGGCTTCCTTGGCCAACTTCGAACCTCCCACACTCTCTGTTCTCAATATTCCCTTGTCTCAGCTCGCCTTCTTCGTTAACTCCTTCTTCCTTCGTCCCCGCCTGAACTTTCCTCTTGATCCTTCCCTCATTCTCTGCTACCTTATGATATTTCTCCACTCCCTGTGTTCTGTCATCCTCCTGGATCCTCTGATTACCCTGACTCCTAGTTGTTCTACCTTCCTCCTCCTTCTCAAACCTTACTTTCCTGCCGCCCTCCGCCATTGTTGATTGCTCGAACTGGGAACAGGGTTCCTTCACCTTACCTCCAGTCTCAGCTACCTCCACCAACTCGCAAGCTCTGAATTTATTAACCTCGTTGTCTTCATCGGCTCTCCTTGCGCGAATGCCACCTCAACCATGATTGCCCTGGGGTGAGGTGTGTACTGCTGTCCTCTGCTATCCATCATGACTTCTACACTTGTTCCTTTTAGCCACCCCGGTCAGGGATTGTTATTATTATTCTATTATTAGGTAACGAAATTTCAATTTTCAATTTAGATTATACCTTTAATTTTTCTTAAAAATTATATATTAAAATTAATCGTATTTTATAAATTTAAAGAAATCTTAGGTTAAATTATAACATTAATTCTCTCTCAAAATTTATATATATTAAAATTAATCAATATTTCATATGTTTAAAATTTAATTGAGTTTAAAAAAACAGAAAGGAATTCATTAATTTATTGGATAGTTCACTTGATATGGTTGTTATTTTCATTAGTTGTATTGATTGGCTTCTCTTTTTTTAAATAAGGTTTTTAAAATTTTAATTTAATTATCAATAATCATTAGATGGATGGTAGAGATTTCATAGTAGTATACACAAATCAAATGTTGAGATTTGAAAGTGGGTGGTAGAGATTCTATAGTAGTATACCCAAATCAAATGTTGAGATTTACATTCAAAGTAGTTATGTTTTTTTCGTCATTTTAATATTGATTAATTACAAAAAAATATCATATGAAGTGAGTTATCATTTTTTGAGCATATAGTATTGATAAGTCATGGTATTGGCCATGGTATTGTAACAAAGCCTAGTTACAAAGTAAAGACCTCCATGCTAAAATGGAAGTAAATCTTCATGATTAAGAATCTTGTTTTATGTTTTTCTAAATGTATATATGCTTAACTTACATGTCAGTTCTTTTTATAATAATAATAATAATAATTAAAATAAAGTTATAATTTAATTAGTTTTTATGATTTTATCAAATTTTAGTAATGAGAGATGCATAATGAAGTGTGTGTTTTGATGCTTATTAGGGATTGATAACTATTGGTGTTTACCATCCATTTAATTTATATGACCGTGACTAGTCAAATATATCCAACTATAAGGTCAGGATGGGAGCTACTACCCAATTTTCATTTGTAAGGAAAAGGTCAAAAACTTGAATTTAACCAAAGAAATTATTGTTTCTCATCAATCGAAAATCCAAACAATTGTCTAATCCAAGAAAAAATCATCTTTGCATAGACTAGTGCATATTCAATCCATGGATACACAACTAGATGGATTAACGGTTTATGGTATTTGGTAAACCTCCCTGTAACAGTGAGGTTGTAATTTCTCAAAACGTATGAGACAAGTTCATATTGGGTCTTCATGTTAATTATTGTAATATTAGTAAATTCCAAGGTGTAGTACACTCAATAAATTTTAAAATAGAAGATAGAAGAGAAACCTTTAACTTTAAATATAAACCAAATCATCCAAATTATGAAGAAAAAAAAAAGAGAAAATGTTACGATGTAAGGAAAACCATTGAGGTAAAGTAACATCATTAAATATTCCTTAAGGAAGAAAATCACTCCATAAGCAATGCTTATTATTAATTACAACATACTTCACAATACAATTAATTATATTCTTTTACTTTTTAATATAGTTATAACTAACCTCCTCGGAACTTTTAATGAAGGAACCTTCTAGTATATCTTCTAACAATTATTCCTTTCACATTATGCTACCTTTCTATAATTATCCTCTTTGAGTATCTCCCTAGGTATCACATATTATCCACCCAAAGTACACTACATTCCATCCCCCTTCCTATGTTTTTTCCTAGAAACATTGAAAGAAGTCATACAATATGATCTATAAGTAATGTAACATATTGATATTAAGCATGAGTCTCCATCCATTCTAGTGAAATGTGAACATGGGATTGATTTCTTCTTTTCCACCTCAAACTTGATCTTGGTTTTTCTTCAGTTCCATGTAGGAATTATGTTACTCGGATATCTCTATTCATTTCCTTTAGTTCTCCACATGTCTCCATATAGATCTTCTTTTTGTTTCCATGTTAGTCCATCAATTTGTTGATTCTTCTATTGTTTCCTTGATGATTGATGTTTCTTTGAGTGGTGTGGATGGACATATACAACAAACTTTTCTTCTAATTCTTCTTTCTTAGACTCTTCAACATGGGCCCTTTTCTTTGACTTATTAAGCTTCTTAGATTTTTCTTTACTTTTATGCCCTTCTTGGACCTTATCTTCATATTTTTTTATAAGATATTATTTTAATTCAACCTAATTATTTGCAATTAGTTTCCCCGCAAAGAATTCCTCGAGTGCCTTGTGCACACTTTTCATTTAGTAAGAGAAATATCCTACAAGATAATTTATTTCTTGTACCAAAGCTTCAAAAACTTATTTTGCACATCAATATTAATTATACCAATTGATTCCATCCATGGGTATCACAAAGAAATAGTCACATCATCCATATCTATAGCATGAACATATGAATGAAAAAAAAATTATCCATGGAAATCTTCAAATATTTAAAAATTGAAACATTCTCAGCCTTAACATGTGTGTTTTGAATACGCTTTGCAAGAACTTCCAATATTTTAGCAAAGTGAACATTGATGTAATTATGCTTACAACTAGGGTTAATAGAAACAATGATATATCTTTTTTCTATGTGATTCATGGTCCTCAGAGATCGCTACGTCCATAGAATATGTGATCTAGGTAGATCCACTTGAAAGGATCAATTCCTAATGGCAGTAACCTCTCAATAGTAGAGGTGATTTAACGACGGGGACTTGACCAACTAAGCTAACCCTTGGGGCTATAAAACAATGATATATCTTGTTTTCAAATACATTCATAAATTCATAATAGGAAGAGTGTACATGAAAATGAACCCTTGGTGCTCTCTTTATGCTTCATATTAGAATGAGACCATCTATCTAAGTATAGTTTCTCATATTATTCATATGAAAGTGTTCAGGCATTTTTTAAGGATTTAAATATTATACCTACGTATAGTATTCTAGGTAATTATTTTGGTTTTAAAAAACATGCATATATATATGGAGATGAGTCTTCAATAAAAATTAGTAATGGATAGAGTTAGTCTCCAAAACAATGGATATTCAAATTTTATCTATTTTATGCATTATTCAATACTAGGGTCCTCATCTTGTCCTATAAAGATCATCTTAATCTAAATAAAACCTTTGACAAAAACTAAAATTTATAAAATTAACTTACTTTATATGTGGCTAATTTAAAATAATCATAACTTTGTACATACTTTCTTATTGGTTGTTATGACCACAATTATGAAATGTCAAGACCACTTTGCAACTATTAGCATTGGTTAACTAAAATACATTCACTTTATCCAAAGATATTTGATTTGCAATCTACATGGTTGTCACTAGAAATTCCCTAAAACCGTTGTTGTTAAATCAATGATAACTCTACTTCTTGGAATTTGATATGGGATTTCCTTCTTTCTTTTGAAATTGAGTAAGTTTTTAAAGGAACACAAATCTATAGCTAGTTTCTCTAAATTTTGCATAGAAAGTTTGAAAAAATGATTTGAAGGATTCCTTTCACTATTTATTTTGAAAAATGTCTAAATGAACAACTTTATTTCCTTTTTTGGCTCAAGAAAGAGCTTTGATTCCAATTGTACTACACAAATATATCTGGAAATAGAAGATAGAAGTGAAACCCTTAATTCTAGGAATATACTAAGTCATTCAAACCATAAACAACAAAAGAGTGAACATAAAAAAGGTAGAAAAAACCCCTTCAGGTAGCGTAACACCATCAAATATTCCTTAAGGAAGGAAATCACACTACAAGAAATTCTTGCTACAATTACAATATACTTCACAGTACACTTCACTCATTGCTTATACATTTTTATATATTTATTTATAACCTCTTAGGAAACTTCTAGTAGGTGAAACCTACTAGTTAGTCTTCTTGCAATTATTCACGCTATGACATTTAGTTATCAATATGCGCCTTAGGTAGTTCCTTAGGTACCCCATATTATCCTCCCTAGATACACTACACTTAGGTTCGTCTTGGCTCCACTCAATATCGAGCTACCATCAAGTGTAACCCGTTGAGAGGATTGTTTGCTTCTAGGCGTATGTCTAACGCCTAACCCCATCCAACTCATCTTAGAGACAAGATTTGGGCAACCAATACTACAATATCATCCTTGACATGTAATCTACTTCAACATAACATGTTTATGGTAGCTTCCTATCAAGAGCCATCATTTGATGATGTCGGTCTACCAGGTGTAGGGCCTTTAGGCCACAATGATTGTATACAATGTACTACATTTGGTTAGGTTGGCCATTTGAAATTGTCCTGCATTGATTCTCACATTACAGGTATATTGTTTCTAGCTTGTAAAATGGTCTTATTTAGGATATTTTCTTAGATGAAGCTAGTACATCATTTGTTTATATATTTAGTTTTGCACTTGACGAATATTTGATAAACATAATTTTCAAGCATTTGTAGTTGTATTTTATTTTTTTGATGTGTATAGCTCATGAGATTATGCACCTCCGACTAAATGGCAAGGAACCTCTTCTATTGGACTTGATATAGTGATTGTTGTAGGATGTTCCATTGGGAATCCTCACACCCAAATAGTTAGATAATTTATGGATTTTTCCCTTAGAATGTCAAATTAAAGTTATAAGTGAGAACATAATTTTTTTGAGACTCTATATAAACATTGTCAATTAATTATCCTTTTTGTTGTAGTAGAAATCTTCAAATCTTCTATTTTATTCCTCTTTAATAATTAATTATGATGTTACATTAATGGAAAATTTGTCATATGCTTTATATGGCATGCATTCTCTCTCTTTTTGGTGCCTAGAAAAGTTTGAGAAGCTTATGGTTTTGTGAATAGTTTGAAGAAAATATATCATCATAATTTGATTCTTGAGCCAACATAATCATCTTATGATCATGATTGTATAATTTAGAACAACTCCTTGCGATATATCAAAGAGGTAACCCATGTGAATATATATTTTAATGTTAGACTAACATTATAATATATATTCACATGGGCAGTATGCAGACATGCTCTCTCTCTCTCTCTCTCTCTCTCTCTCCCCACAAATATACGAAGCAATTTTTATATATTGAACACATCAATTAAATTTACTCCTCCCCCACACCTTGGAGCGAGGGAACAATATGGTTGATTTTGAGTGTCAAACAATAATTACAACTTTCAAAAAACTCTAATTAGGTAAGTCCACTTTCAATCATTAGAAGGAGGATTAAGCCAATATTTTTCAAAACTGTTTCTTATGAACAATCTAGGTTCAAGTGAATGGGAGATAAATCTCATTCTATCAAAATTGTAACACCCTAAGATGGCCCCTTATATCTATTTGTACATATTTTATTAGGCTAGTGAGCCAGGTTATGTTGGGTCTGCATGCCCATGTGTAGATATGTGTTTTGGGGCTTGTGTGCCTATGTTTACATGTTTTAATACTAGAGTATTGGTTTGATTAGGGCCAGAGAGCCTATATGAAAAAAAGGTCAGTTAAGCTTAATGTTGCAATCACAACCGTGATAATAAAATGCATAAAAGTTGTAGATCACCAGACAAAAAGAGATGGGGCAACTAGGACTACAAAAGAGGTAAAGGTAAGAGGATGAAACCATGACATGGTTACTAAGCCATTAAATAATATAGTATCCCTAAAGTCACTTGATGGAATATAACCTATTTTCAAAATACATGATAGAAACCCAAGTTATAATGGGATGTTATATCCTAAGTCCAAAAATTAAGGGCGTGGATAGCCTAAATGAGTTCACAAGCGGTGTGGTGAGTTTCCTCTCTAACAATTGGTGGAAAGACCACATGCATACATAATTCTTATTTTTCATGGTAATTGATTCATTATTTCCATCATTTAGACAAGCATTCTCCTAGGATTCTTACTTTGTTTAATATTGAGGTCATTCAAGCTATGAGACTGGATAGCCACTAAACCCTATGAACTATGTAAACTATTGTGAATTCCTCTATGGAATTTTATGGAAAATTGTCCTTGATATTATTAGATAATTCTTTATCTTGTAGGGGGAATTGGTTGGGTAAGATTGCCCAATGTGATGCCTAAGGGGTGCCTAGAAGACTCTTAAGGTTAGTTGGAAATATTGGAGCTCTAGTTATTTGAGACTTCCTAGTTGACATGTGAAGCCCTCTTGGTTGGGTTGTGCTAGAATCCATAAAATGGTAGTGACACAATTTGATGAAGAGTGAATGCATGAAGTTGGGATACACTTTTGTGCCAAATGTGGCAATGAAATTTCAAGTTTTTCCTCTTTTATCCAATTGCAGCCCTCAAAATTCATATAAGCTTTGTGAATTTTGATTCGGAGTAAAAAGACAATATGTGGATAATTATGTTGTTGTCCTAATGATAGTTTTTGCAAAAAAATATAGTGTCATATAATCTCTCAATTTTCCTTTAAATGCAATACTTGTCCTTACAAATTCCGCACATCTTAAGAGGTATGTGTGTGTTCACCTAGCACAACTTAGTCTAAAATGTGTAACTTTTAAAAAGTATATATATCAGCACGATATAAATTGAGAGAACTAAGTTTTTCATATTAAAATTATTATTTTTTCTGCAAAATTATATTTTTTATTATTTTTCGAAGTTGGAAAAGTAATATTTCAATTGCATTTGGAGCCACATGTGTTCGCATAAGAATTTTTTCAACTCTTTAAATAAATTGAAAAACCAAGAGTACCCTTTTGAACAGGACTTGTAAATGAAGATAGTGGAATTTTCTGAAAATTTTTCATTATGTATATTTTATGTTATTGATTTTTTATTTAGCCCCTTTGAAATTATCTAAAAAAATTCAAGCATTATGTTTAAAACAAATTATATGAAAAATATCATATGAATTCGAAAGTGTCAAATTCATGTGCCATTGGATCAAGGATTCTTTCACGAATCCAATATGATCAACCTTGCCACTTAAGGACAAATTCTTCCCTAAATCTACTAGGATACAAAATGGGTTGCAAAGAAATATGCAGGAGGGGTGTTGAAATTGTGCTTTTTAAGACCTCAAGAGCTCGATTGAGTGCTAAAAACACTCGATCGATCACTTAAATTCAAAATGCAAATTGCTCGATCAAGCGTTAAAAAAATCCTCGATTGAGTTGTATAGGTGGTTAACCAGACGTTCGATCAAGTCATTAAAAGGATAACCACCACCAACTTCCTGCCAACTTTTATTAATGATATTTACGTAAAATGCTACAACTAAAGGGCTTAATTGAATCTATAGCTTGATCGAGCCTCTGTTGTCAACCCAAAAATAAATAAATTAGTCTAAATTCGAGTGTAGAAAAAAAAACAACAAATAATCATTCATAGAGAAATATCAAAGTGTGAACATTACACAAGGGTTCACAAGGAACATGGGAAATTGAAGATTTGGATCTAGAAAAGGAAAGAAATTTCCATCCACAAAGGAAATGCGAGAAAAAACTAGAGAAAGGATGAGAAAAATACGTAAGACATTGAGAGAACAAGAAGATCGTGCAATTCAAGAAATTCACGTAAATACAGGTAATTCAAACTGTCTCACTTCTCATATTACTTGCTTCATATTGTACACATTAGGAAATATGCTTGAAATCTAGAAACAAATGGAGAATGAAATAATAAAACTAAGATAAAATAAGCATTGAAGGTAATACCATGTAGTTAAAAACTAAGATGTAAAACAACTACTTGAAACCATGCAAATTATTGAAAACTACTTGACATTATGGTTTATTGGAATTTTCTGAAACCGCTTGAATTCATGCAAATTTTGGACCACCTTCGAATTGTAATGGTTTAGGTTAACCCACAAAAACTAATGATGTGATTTAACCAAATTAAACCATTGGAACATAATTTCCAATATTATTTACATGAATTACAATTCATGGCAATTTATTTACAAGAGGGATTAGAAAAAATGGTTGTCACATAGGTGCTTCAAAACCTATAAACATTAGTTTGATTAATGTTTGATATCCTTGTAGGAGTTAAAAGAGAGAAAATGTGGCAAGGTCTAGAAGGAGCAAGAATATCCCTCCTTCCAATTTGCATGAACTGACATTCTTTGTTAAATGTATATAAAAACATTAAACTTTTGTAACATTCATCATCATATATAACATCGAATGGTTCCTTGAATCCTAAATGATGATCCCTACCTTTGAAAACCTCATAAGTATTTTCTTTCAATTCTCACATGAAGGTTATGAGAATTTTTTAAATAGAACAAGTTTTTTAAAGACATACAAAATGTAGTGTAGATTTGTGCTTCTTTAATAAACTCTTCAAATCTTCTAATTTTATTCCTAACACCTATTCTTTTTTAATCACTTAAATCTAGTTCATTCTCTTCTCACAATCCATTTTACTTGATATTCGATTTAAATAGTTAAAATGTTTGGTAAATGAGATATATGAACAAAAATATAATACCGTCTTTATTACAGTAGAGATCACTTTTAGTTTGGGATTTATATAGTCTTTTGAAGAAATGGAAAAATGTTTCTAAAAAGAAGTAATTTATGAAAAAGGTCTTGAAATGCTTCACTTCGTAAATGTGACTTATTGTGAAACCAAACAAAGCTTCAAACCTATTTTCACTAGTAAATTTTTGGGGTTATATCTAACAATAAATCACCTTTATCACACGCCCTTCAATCATATGACAAAATAGTTTTAAGTTTTTTCATTCTTAAACATGTGTTGGGGGGAGAGTGAAGAGAGATTAATGCTGGTGGGACTAGATTACTTGGGAAATAGGTATATATTGACAATTTACTCTCCAATTTCTCTAATTTTATTCTTAAAATCTATTCTTTTTAAATTAATTTTCTCTTCCTTTCTGTTCTCACGATCTCTTTTAGTTGACATTGGATTTTAATTCAAATGTTTGGTGAATGAGATGTATGAACAAAAATATAACTTGCTCTTTGTTGTAGAAATCACTTTTAATTTAGGATTTATATAGTCTCTTGAAGAAATGAAACATGTGTTGCTAAAGAACAACTATTTTGAAAAAGGTCAAATGCTTCACCTAGTAAATGAAGAAATGAAGAGATATATATATATATATATATATATATATATTATATATATATGAATTTATATTTTATTATTTATATTTATATTATTTTAATTATTAAATGAATAAATCAATTCCATTTTTTTAGTAGAATGCTAATGTACATTTTATTGGAATATTTGATTAATACATAATTTTATACAAAGAAGATTAAAATATATAAATTAACAAATTGAATTATGGATATGGGAAAAATAATATTTAATTAAAATAAAATATATCTCTAAAAAGTTTGACAATATTGTATTCTAATTAATTGTTTATAAAATTTATTTAACCACACATTATAACTATTAATAGATATTTCAAATGACAATTTTTAAATGCTAAAATTATATATAATTAATCAATGTGGTTTTTGCCAATATAAATTCATGGTTTAAACATAAACTCAACCGTTTATAGAAATAATTTAACCACACATTTATAACTATTAATGCTTATTTTCAAATGGACAATTTTTAAACGCTTAAAATTATAATAAAATTTATATATAATTAATTATTATTTTTTTGCCAACATAACTTCACGATTTACATAAAAGATAAAATTAATTTTTGTCATTAAAATTTATATATAAATGAATTAATTTTTCATTGTTAACATATGATCATATTTAAAACACAAAATATAAATTTTTAAGTGTGCAAATATTTTACAAACTGCATATCTTCAACTAGTTTGCAAATTTCTTATCCTTTACACCGGGGTTCCTTTATTGAGTGTTCTCAATTGTGGCATCGCTTGAAGTTAAATCATGATTTATGCATAAGCAAATTTTTTTAGTTATTTAACTAAATCAAGTTGTGTAATTCAATTTAGTTGGTGATTGAAATATGATGTTTCCCAAAGTACTAATTTTTCATCTCCCTATATTATGCTCACATATAGAATAATTTGGAAAAGTAATTGACCCATTATCCACGCATCTTTTCTTTTCTTGCAAGGAACAAACATCATATAGTGTAATTATGGAATTGTATTAAAGGATCATGAACCACATATCCACATTCTTGCAATTCAAACACTTTGTATGTGCACTAGATTCACCTTACACACACCATCACTACTAACTAATTTGCTTTACTAACCATTACAAGTAGAGTAATTGAAGTTTATATTTTACTTTGAATTTTGCACACAAACATATGCTCAAATAGTATAATTAGGAAAGAGTTAAGTGGTCCATAATCCACACATCATTAAGTGGCAGGACTCAGATTTACAGTGCTCAGAAGGCACGAACAGTTGGAGATGTTGGTCAAAGTATCCCTCAGATTTATGCAATAGTGGATAACATGCAAGCTAATCATTAGGCATCCATTATCGAGATGGAAGTTAAGCTTCAAGATCAAGTTGTTTCCATTTTGATTGATCATGGATCTAGTTATAGTTATATGAGTCTTGACCTCGTGGATAAGTATTGTTTGAATAAATAAGTGCATGCAGAATCTTGGTTGGTGCAATTGGCTACAAGGACCAAGAGAAGAGTTCATCATTGGGTGAGATCTTATGCATTTGAGTTGAATGGTATTCCTACATCAACACATCTAAATGTGCTTCCTTTGGGTTCATATAGTATGATTTTGGGCATGGATTGGTTATTCATTCACAGGACTAAGGTAGACTGCTATGACAAGGCTATTGATTGCCTAGATGATGATGGGGAAAGGAGATCCTTGCTAAATAAAGAAGAAGCCTACATTAGTGATAATGGTTACCGCTATGCACGAAAAATGTAGTTGCTGGAAGGGAGGTGTGTTGTTTGTAGCTTATATTTCTAGTGATAAAGGGAAGTATGTTGAGGATGATGAAGTCCTGAAGAGGTATCTTGTTTTGCAGTAGTTTCAGGATGTGTTTCCTGTAGAGATTCCAGAGTTGTCTCTTCATAAAGAGGTGTACTTTTCTATTGAGTTGAAGCTAGGAACAGCAACATCATGTAAGGCACCATACAAGATGAGTACTCCAAAGTTGTTGGAATTGAAGTTTCAGCGTACGAAAATGCTTGATATGGGATACATAAGGCCAAGTGTATCACCTTGGGGTGCACTAGTATTGTTTGTAAAGAAGAAGGATGGTACTCTCAGATTGTGTATTGATTACATGCAGTTGAACAAGGTGGCTATCAAGAATAGGTATCCATTTCCGCGGATTAATTATTTGTTTGATCAGTTGAAGGGAGCAACAGTATTTTCGAAGATTGATTTGAGATTAGGAAATCGTCACGTGCGTCAAAGAAGAAGACTTCTATAAGACTGCATTTCGTATAGGGTATGGGCATTATGAGTTCGTAGTGGTTCCTTTTTTTCTTACCAATGCTCCATCGACCTTCATGTGTTTGATGAAGAGTGTCTTGTGTCCTAACCTAGAGAAGTTTGTGATAGTGTATATTTGATATACTCCAAGAATGAGGAAGAGAATATAGAGAACCTATCAGCAGTGTTGAGATTGTTGAGAGAGCATCAGTTGTATGCCAAGCTCAACAAGTGCAATTTTTTTCAGTCTTAGATCCATTACTTGGGACATGTTGTTTCCAAGGAAGGGATAACAGTGGTCCCAAAAAAGATTAAAGTTATAATGGAGTGGCTAACCCCTATGAATGTGGATGAGGTGATATCATTCATGGGATTAGTAGGCTATTACAAGTAGTTCATCTAGAACTTCTTAAGGATTAGTTACCCTATCACATCTTTTGCATAGGAAAGGGAAAAAGTTTGAATGGACTGAGGAATGTGCAGCTAGTTTTGAGCATTTGAAGAATTTGAGTACAAATACTTTAGTCTTGAAGATTGCAAATCCGGATAAGGAGTTTGTGGTTTATACAGATGCTTGCAAAGAAGGAATAGGTGGGGTCCTGATGCAAGAAGGACAAATGGTATGCTATGAGTCAAGGAAGTTGAATGAGCGTGGGCAGAATTATGTGACTCATGACCTAGAATTGGCAACTAACATTCATCCATTGAAGATGTGGAGACATTATCTCCTTAGCAGGAGGTTTGTTCTTATGAGTGATCACAGTGGGTTGAGGTACTTGTTTGAACAACCCAATAATTGAATTTAACTCATTTAAACTAAATTAAATAATTACAACTCAAAATAAACTCAACATGGGCCCCTAAAATTTAGGAACCACTCTACATGAATTTAGATAGGCTCCCCACTCGAATTAAATAAGTCAAATAAGTCAAATTAACTTAGTTAACTATTACAAGTTGCTATGAGAGTTAGAATTACAATTTAATTCCTAATTTAATTCAAGGACCAAATTAAATTAGAATTTTCTTGTTGCATTTTTCAACATGGCTATGGAAATTGGCAAAGATAAAGAGGAAATAAATGGGATCTAGTTATGAAAAGAAAGGAAAATATGAGAAAAGAAAGGTGAAGGGACACAAATTTGCAAGCAAGGGAAATTAGAGGAAAATGAAGAAAAAATGAGGCATCAATGATAAAAAGGCATCAAAGAATCAGTTGCTAGCTTTTTGAAAATTTTGAGTTGAGCTCTTGTTCATTCTCTCATATACTCTTGCACACTTAGAGCGCCCTTGGAGAATTATAGCAATCACTTGGATTGGAGAAGGAAAGCAAAGGAAAGCAAGGTAGCACAAGGACACAGTTGGATCAACACCTACAACAGGATTACTTTGCAGGTAACAAGTTGCATGTGTGTTTCCTTGTTCGTTTTTGTATGTATGGTTTATGCATGTGGTTCCTCGATTGTATGCTATCATTGGCATGGATATTTTCTTGGATATCCATGGTGTAGTGGGTTCCCCATTTGGTTTTTTGATTGTCTCTCAGGTTTCCTATGGTTGTGGGTTAGGGAAAATTCTCTAGAACCCTGAAACAACTTAAGTTCCTTGGAGTTTGTGGGTTGAGATGCGAGATCTCTAGAGCCCTGTAATAGCTTGGGTTTCTTGGAGGCTGTGGGTTGAGTTACTAGTTCTTGGAGCTCTGGATAGCTTGGGTAGATACCAATCTAGATGATGTTAGTGGTTTCTGGATCATATAGGTGAGATCATTGTGCTTGAGCGTCGAGGTAGTTTGGCCTCTGGAAGCCCTAGTTGGTTCTATTTTGGTTTAACCCTTATGATCCTACATTCATGCTTGGAATATGGCACTTGGGTGTTTGGCTGAAAGAGAGATTTGGTTCAGCCCAATCTATAGTCAACCGGTATGTGAAAGTATTTGACTTGGTTGACATTTTCATATGTTAATATGAGATATTTTTCCATTGTGATCTATGAGCACTTGTATTGGTTATTATGGTGATCTTATGGTTGTTTTTTCATAATTTCTATTATGGTTGTATGATGGTTATATGTTTGGTTTTATGATGTGCTCTACCTATGGCTCTTGTTAATGATTTGATAAGTTACTAGATGGTCGATGAATGCACGGGTTAACAAGTGTTATTACATCTAGCTAGGGAGGTCATAGAGCCTTCTTAGTGATTCTCAGATGAAGTTTAGACGTTTATGATTAGATATGTGTAGTGTCCTGTATAGGGTACTAGACTAGGCTATATTTATTATCGACCAGGGTACGTATACTTAGAGGCATGCGTCTAAAGTATATAGACATAAAGGATTATTAGCTAAGTCTAATCTACCTAGTTACAACATTGTCATTCAATTCATTTATCAAACTAAAACGTTGTGTATCACTGTAAACCAAGATTTTAATCCCCTTACAGAGACACCATGCATAAAACCCTTGTTCAACAAATACTCAGCATTCATTAACATTCATACAAGATAAAAATATATGGAAATCGTAAGCATAAGAATTCATGACATTGCTTTACAAGACAACAAGGGATCGAATCCCTTACAGGATACGATTCACGATCTCAGTGATGATCTATTCAAGCACGATCATAAACATAAATCATACACATATCATAAACATAAACCAATTCTAATCACTGCGCATATTTAATACCCTAAGTTGCAAATGAAAGAAAATAACAGTATACCAAGTTAACGCAGGGCCCGTCCGCATTCTAGAGGTATACTGGACTGTTATCACACAATTATCAAATCAACGCAAGAGATCGTGACTGCAACAATGTCCTTGATATTAAATTCAAAACTCTGTTTTCCAAAACGAAACAACTATAATGATCCAACTGACTCAGAACTGTGTTTACATACGGTCTTACAACCCTTACATTTCGAAAACGACTGTACATTCATGATGTGGCTGTTGTCGCTTTTACCATGTCGTGATTTTTGAAAATGTTTCTATCCTAAACTGATTTCAAAAAGGAAACAAAACTAAATCAATTTAGAATGCTTGTTGTTGCTGCCTTTGTCGCCAACATGATATATTTTGACCTTCGTTGACCGCGCATGTAGGAGGGTCGATTCTGCTGTGGAATAGGTATTCGTCCATGCTTGGACATTCTGCTTTTCATCCCTACCCTTCGCTCTAGCCTAGCTTTTATGCCACATGTCAAACAATAAACCAATTACAGGATGTTGGAACTTCCTGTAGCCATTTTGCCAAAAATTCCTAATTCGTTAACATAAAACTCCTAAATCAATTTCAATGCAATTTAATAACTATAGGACTATTAACTAATCAATTTTCAAGGGACCTGAGAGATATATGATGAAAAGAGGTAGGAAAATGATATGTTTTAGGAGGAAAAAGGGGGTCATGGAATGGTACCAACATCTCTCCCCGACTTAATGAATTAGCATGTCCTCATGCTAACCCCGAAGTGCTTCCCTTGAACTATGTCCCTGCCTGTACCTCTGCTGCCTTTAGCAATGTGTCCACATTCTTTTTCACCTGGGCATCTTTCTGACCATGGAGCTCCTACTTTAATCTTTTATATTTTTCTTTGAGGGTCTTCTTCTGATTGTACCACTTAGTGGCCCACTTACAAATATCTGTTTGCTCAGCCTCTAGTTCATTGATTCGCTCCCTTAACTTTTCATTCTTCTTTTGAGTCTTTTTACTCTACGCTCGGAGCATTTCATTTTCTTTCTTGATAACTTTTTCCAGCATATTAGCCTCCATGAGTTCTTCCTTTAATTTCTCGATTTGTTTCTCCAGTTTCTTCTGTTTCTTAATGGGAGGTGGTGAACCTTTTTCTTGCTTGTTATTGCTTTCAACCTCTATATCAACTCCTGGTCCTGGTAGTGAGTGGCTTTCAACCTCTATATCAGCTCCTGGTCCTAGTGGTGAGTGGTCACTACTCTGAATATCCATTGGTATCGGTGCATTGGATTCAAGTTGGTCTTCTTGTAACTGGGCTTTTGGTGCTCTCCTTGTTCTTCTTGAATAAGTGGTGAAAATTTTATCTTGCTCTGCCTTCTTAGCATCTTCTTTTCTCATTTTCCTAGTCCTTATGCTGCTCACAGGTGGAGGCACCTTGCTTGCTTTGGGTGTTGGGATCTCTTCATCGATGTCCTTCATGAATCCTGAGTTCTCCTGCGATTCTTCTTTGTCTTCCTCATCTTTAATTTGGTTAGCAGCTAAGAACTCCTTCCACATTTTCCCTCTTCTCTGCAATTCATGCTCAATAATAATTTTAATTAAGCCAAAGTGATATAGGCTCTTGTCTTCATTTCCCTTCTTCTTTTGGATGGTCTTCGACATCTTGGTTAGGCTTTGCAATAGAAAATATGGTAGACTGATAACACACTTCCTTTTCAAGTGTAGTAGTAACTTGATATGGTATAGATAAACAATATTGTAATGGCCTTCGCAGGTTACGAATTTTTGGAGAATGTAGACCATCTCATCCCAGGGATGCACAAACCAACTCCTTGGGACGCCTTTCTTCCAGTTAACTGATGAGACTCGGGATCTAGACATAAATTGAGTCCACGATTTCTCTTTAAATTTCTTGGTCTTAAAATACTTTTCCCCTTCTGGGCTGATCCCTATTGACTGGGTGATGGTGTCTTCTGAAACCCTGAATGAGAAGTTACCTATCATGGCTTTCTCCCCATTTAATGTGAAAGCGAATTGCTTGGTAACCTCTTCATTGCTTCCATGAAATTTCTCTAAAAAGGGAAACCACTGTATCTCTCTGAGAATTGAAATGCAATCTTCATGGTATTGAGAATTGTCGAACACGCTTGGCTCAACCCTATTGGTCATTTTGGCAGAGGGTCATGCTCTAACTCTTCCCTGTTTATGTTTTGCAATTTTAACAAAGAAATTTTAATTTGTTACCCGGTGGTGTCGCTCCCTTAATATCCAATGTGATGCTCGGTCGACTGTCCTATGACTTTGGTGGGAGTAGCACTCGCTGCTTTCAATCCCTACTGTGGAAGCCATGGGAGTTAAATGCCAGCGTGAACACAATATGAAAATGATAGTAAAATAGGCAACTACCTTTACTTCATGGCGCATTCATCCTTGGAAACAGGGGAATGGTTGTACCGCTTGTATAAATGCCATCATAGGAGCGCTGGGAGCGTATATGCAATAGTGAGGTATGATTTCAGGGAGTCCTCTGAATCATTTAGCTGCGTCGGGTGGTGGGATCATCATTCGGTCGTATGAAATACAATGAATAGGCCTCTTTAACACTTGTTTCTTACCTTTATTTTTTTTAAAATACAATCCACCACGTGTCATGTTGGCACTTAGCCAAATGGAGGATGTTGGTATGGTTGTAGGATGCGTTTGGCATAACAGGGTTGATATGAAAAGGGTAATGGATTTTAGAGGTATGAAATAGGATAAGAATCAGTGAGATAAGGGATGATGGAAAATGTAGTGCCCTTGAAATCGATCATAACAGTCAGAGTCATTGAAACTAACATTAAAAATTAATCTAAGAAATTAAATGTTAAGAACAAGGAACATATTACACTTTTTGTTTGGTTGTTGTTGCATTGGCATGCTAAGTAGGACTAGTCTCTTTTGACTGTTCTTTGCTGTTCATAACAGGTCCCCTGAGATAGATTTGAATGCAACAGATCCCTCTGAAATCTTGAAGATGTTCATGCAGCTCCTTATATGTATACAGGTTCTTTGAGCTTGGGTGTTTGATGGAGTCTTGGTGCCCAGTAACCTGTGAATCCTTGTAGAAACTTGCTGAAGCTTTGTTGAAGTAGCCCTGAAATAACAGTCTCTTAACAGGTCCCTTTTATGTGTTTAAACAGGTCCCATTACTGCTGGTGCTGATAGCATGCTCTTCTGGACATAATAGGTCCGCTTGCATAATATTTATAACCAGGTCCCTCTGAGATAAAACAATGACAGAACAACTTATTTATTGAAATCTGGAATGCTGGAACAAACTGCTTTGAAAATTTACAGTGAGGAGATGAGATAAGAAATCTTTAAGAATTTACAGTGGAGAGATAAAAGAACAAAATGTTGATGCTTCTCTCTCCCACAAAAGTTTTGACTTGTCCTCAAGTCATTATTCAGCTGAGAAATCAAACAGTAAACAAAAGAAAGACAATTCTTACCCGCCAACGAATTGGAATTCAAGTAAGAATTCAGGGTTAGAGTGTGCCAGAGGCTGGTTTTCACATCTAACCCATTATTATATATTTTTTCATTTTTTTTCTTATCTATAATATATATATATATATATAATTTAATTTTAATTTTTTAATTTCGAAATTGAAAGGAAATAAGCTAAGGTAGGGATACTGCAGTTGAGGGCTGCAGTATCTCAACCTCTCTTTGTTGAGATACTGTTTGGAGAAAATCTTGCTTGCTGGTGGGCTTAGTGTATAGTTTCAGGCGATGACCATTGAGAGTAAAGGAATGACCTTCTCCATCAATAGTTTTGAGCTTCACTGAACCATTGTCGTAAGCCTGAACAATTTGGTATGGCCCCATCCAATGGGTGGTAAACATGGCTTTATGATCTCTGAACTTAGAGTCAAAAAGTAAAGCCCAGTCACCTTCCTTGAACTGCTTCTTCTTGATATGTGCATCATGCCACTGCTTCCTTTATTTTTTCATGAGGATTGTGGTTTCCTCTGCTTGCTGCCTCATTTCATCCAACTGGTTCAACTGCTGAATTCTTTCTTATTGTGCTTGGTCCAAGTCAATTTGCAAATCTGCAGCCAGTTTAAAAGTATGTATTTGAAACTCAATATGAAGCATTACCTCTTTGCCGTACACCAACTGATATGGTGTAAATCCTGTAGTATCCTTCCATGTAATTCTGTAAGCCCAGAGTGCATCTTTGAGCTTCTCTTCCCAATTATTCCTGTTCATTGCAATAGTTTTAGTAATGATCCCTTCCAAAGTTTTGTTTGTGGATTCCACCTGCCCATTGGCCTGTGGATGGTAAGGTGTGCTTCTCCTATGCTTGATTTGGTATTTGTTTGTGATGTCCTTCACTAACTTTGAGGTGAATTGAGTACCTTGATCAGTCACTATCTCCCTTGGTACTCCATACCTTACAAAAATATCTTCAAAAAGGAAATTTATCACTGTGTGTTCGGTGGCTCTAACCAGTGCTTTTGCTTCAGCCCACTTTGTGACATAATCAGTACATACTAAGATGTACTTCTTACCATTGGAGGTTGGGTTAATGGGTCCTATAAAGTCTAGAGCCCATTTTTCAAATGGCTCTATGTGAACTTGGGGCTGAAGGGGCATCTCGTCTGTAGCTGTTGGTCTGCCCATTCTTTGGTAGCTGTCACAACTCTTCACATACTCTTGGCATCCTTGAAAATGGATGGCCAGTAGTATCCAAGAGTAAAAACTTTGAATGTATTCCACTTAGCTGCAAAATGCCCACCACACGGTTCATCATGGAAAGATTTTAAAATATCAATTACCTCATCATTTCTTACACATATTCTAATGATCATATCATAACCAGTGTAAAATAAATCGCCATTAAGCCATGAATATCCAGCACTTTGTTTGACTAGTCTCTTCTTTTCCTTTGCAGTAAAGTGTGGAGGTGTCCTTCCTGTAGACAAATAATTGGCCAAATCAGCATACCAAGGATTTACTATTGAAATTGCAAATAAATTTTCATCTGGAAAAGAATCTTCAACCAGAACAACCTCACCTGGATTTTTCAGTCTAGAAAGAAAATCTGCCACCTGATTCTCTTTACCTGGTCTATCTAACACTGTGATGTTAAATTCATGTAACAATAGTAACCATCTCGTAACTCTGCCACTAGTTATTGGTTTATTCATTAAATTTTTAATGGCAGAATGATCAGTATGTACAAAGACTTCATAACCAGTTATGTAATGTCGGAATTTATTCACAGCATATATGATAGCAAGTGTTTCCTTCTCTGTGACTGTGTAGTTTAACTCTGCATGTGTAAGATTTTTGCTAATGAAGTAAATGGCATAAGTACAAGATTCCTCTTTTTGGCCTAATGATGCACCCACTGCAGTGTCAGATGCATCTGTAAAGATATGAAATGGTAGACTCCAATTAGGCCCTCTCAAGACTGGTG
>APFE031112149.1:0-10185 GCA_000404065.3 Pinus taeda | reverse complement strand
AAAAAATAAAAATGAAAATAAAATAAAATAAAATAGAGTCGACACTCATCTCATCTTAAATCCACTCTTCTCACAACTATTTAAATCCCTCAATTAAGCTCTTCTTCTTTCAGCATTCAAGAATGTCCTGATAATGGATCCTAGTTGGGATTTGAAATGTTGACGAATAATAAGTTTTATTGTGGATTCTCCGGTAACTATGTTTGAAATTTTTTTTTGTAAAATCTTCCAATGATTCATATGATTTCATTTTAAGCTCACTATTCTCTGTAACTAATTTCTCAGGGTTGTACCTTTCAAAAGTAGATTGAAACTCATTAACGAGCTATTCTAATGAATGGATAGATGCGACTTGCAATGTTTCACACCAGGATTGACATGAACTCAAAAGTAGGGGTGAAAAGTTCGCATATGACATCTTGACGACAACATTATTAGAACTACAATTTTGAAGAAATTAAAGGATATGTTTAGATGCAAAAATTTCACCCTCACCATCAAACCTATTTTTTGGCAAGAGATTAACTTCTTTGATGGGGATTATGATATCTACTTTTCCATAAAAAACAACCCCAAATAGATATTTGGGAAGGATCCACTTTAAAAGAAAAATTTAAGATGTGGGATCCATAGGGTCATCTTGTCATTTGGCCCTCCTAGCACCAAAACTGTTGACAGGGCGAAAATGTACTACCAACAATAAGGGGATCTCCCCGGTGTGAAGTCCCAATTAGACCTCATACCATTTGGGATAGGAGTCCCATTCAATATGTGGGCTCGAATGCCACCATTTTTGTTTCCTCTTGGTTTTTGAGTGAAGAGATGTTAATATGAGGACAAGTGTGAAATACCTGAAGAGTGAATATGAATCAATCCACAAATGATAAAATTGAAGTACAAGATGTATGAATGTAACAATACCACAATAAGACTAGGTATATCTCAAGAAGATTTAGTTAGCTAAACACCATCCAAGACACACAAGAATAAGGAGAGAACCAACAACTAATTGCAAAGTAGTTCACAACTAATAACTAGTGTAATTTGTGGAATGAAAGAGTTCATATCCAACACACGTATGAGCAACAAGCCATGAGTTAGATCATAAACATATAACTCATATGAAAGAAAACATACACACACAATAGAAGTAATAGATGGCCATTACAACCACCATCAAAGTGCATGCGAATCTATGCCAAGAGTAGAGAGATTCTTATTAATAATGTTGCAATTTCAAGTACATGTATTATAGGTGCATCAAAATCCAATGGTGGAAGACATGATGCTCATATAATATCCAAAATAAGTCCCTAGCCTCACGACAACTCAGTCTAAAATTTCCAAAAGAAAGAGTGCTTAGAGCTCCCTAAGTGCTAACAACTATCTCAATGCTAAAAAACTCAAGTGCTAAAAGCCCTCACAAGCCAGAGGCACAAGGATATTTATACAAATGGGCAAGTGACTCTTCACCTTCCCATGATCTTTCGACTACCGCATGACCTTTCATTCCTAATGATTTTTATAATTCATATTAACTCATACATGACTTTGGTAATTTTCCATTTTCATAATTGTGTCAAATAATATTTTCAAAATGACTAAAGAAAAACATGAGCTAAAATTAAGGTGTGTCTTCATGGATTATGAATGAGGCTACTATCTGTGACTTCTTCATTCCTGTCATGCGAGTGACTATTTCATTTGTGCTACTTCCATAAATGGATAAGTTTGAGCCATGAAAGTTCAAGTACTTTTGACTGTGTTGGAGTCCATGGTTGTGGAGCAAACACAACAATCGGGTATGCTTGTAAACCAGAGAGACGTTGAATGATAATCTTTGTAAAATCACAACTTGAACACTCCTGGTCACTAACATGGAAATTTTTGGCCAACGTTATTACTTGGATCAATGGATTCCTTTGAAACACCTACTGCAAATGTCTCCAACTCAAATAACTTTGCATATTGACCCCAAAACTTCTCATTATGATGCACTTCCAAAACAGAAAGCAACAAAATTGCATCCTCTGAATCAGATCCTGAAATTGAAACTGTATCTGTACCTAACCTTTTTTATCATTTTTATTTGAAATTCCATTAGTATCATTTAATTTTTTTTTTTTTACTACACTTGTATTCAAAATGTAGAGCACTTTTAATCATCTGAGTCAAACTTGTCTTCCAGTAAACCTATTGCTTCTCATAATTTTATTCAACTGCTCATTACATTCAATGTATGTTCTCCATATAGCCAAATCTTAAAATAGTCCTTGCAAATATGGGAATTTTTTTTAATTGTTGTTTCCACATTGATTTTGTCAACGACAACTAAACATACTTATCACTTCCAACCATATTTGGGCTACTAATGTGGTAGCCTTATATATCATAGATATTGACCTAGAGAAATGATTTTTACTCAAGTGGTGAAATTAGATCATTCAAGTTTAAAACGTATCCACTTAGATAAGTTGGAGATAATAAGGCCTCAAAATTCGATTGCTAAATAATGTTTGATCTATCCATATAATCAACCATGTTCCTTTTTGTATGTAATTTCTAATGAGCTGAACTGTGTTCATGTGCATAATCAATGATCAAAATGTATGCTTCACTAATAAGAGTTCTGACACCCTTCACTTCAGCAAAAGGATCACCAATTAAATTGGACTATTCAACAACCCCAATTGGAATTTGCAGTGAAGTAATATATTCATTATCTAGCTCATTAAGAAATTCCAACAAGAACTTAGAAAGATGATCCTCATCCCAAGGAATATTGTTTTCCTTTGAAGTGACCGTAAGGGGCTTCAGAGGTGAATATGGCTCTTCTACCTCACCCTCCCCTAAAGATGGGAGTATTACATTATCATATAATTTTTTTTCTAGCATACTAATTATCTACTGATCTTCAATCTTCTCTTGAAACTGAAGCTCCATGGCGCTCCCCATTTTTTACACTAGAGCCACGTTCGAGAATATCGATAGAGAACAAACAAACCCTAAAGGTTTCATTTGAGATTTTTTTTCTTCATCTTGGATTCCGATAAATGCTTCCAAGGTAGCATTGTATCCATAAAAGGAATCTAATATTGATGAGGCATTTTTATATGATGTATTTTGACCTTGTTGTTCTTAATGAGATCTAGTTGAAGTACAACATTCTTTCCTAGTGTCCACATAATCTATCTAGAATATGGTTGAAGGAGAATCGTTGAATGAGGGATGAGCAAGGGAAAACTCACATATTTTTGGTGTTAATTTGGTAGCTCAAGGACAAATTCCCTCCTTTGGAGAGTCTTCCTCATCAAGAAAGACCCCTCCTAGCCCTTGAAAGAATTTAATTTGGTTAAGGAAAAATGTATTTCTAAGGAGGAAAATCACATGTGCTCAAAAGTATAGGTCAACTTTAAAGAGAAATTGGACACCCTTGGAAGCATATCAATACAAGACTAGTTGACCTCATTGGAACAATCATCATCAATCATCTTCTTCTCTCTCTTACTTGGATTAGTTTGTACATGTCTAAGATTGGTTCGCGAAATTAGTTGATACAAGTTTGAAATTGCAGGGTTTGAGCTTGCACGTGTGAAAAAGAATTTTTTTTTCTGGAGCCACAGGCTTGGTTCGTGGAAATATTGGTTGTAGTTGCTCACTTGATAGGGTGCTCCCCGTGGCTGGAAATCTACAACCGCACTGTTGGTTACCAACTTTGTGCGATTGAGACCTAAGATATTTTTTTATAGTTAACCATAGAATTTGACTGTTAACCATAGGCTTGGAGACTTTGACTCTGATCAAATTTATGTATTGGGTCCATATCTTGGATATTGTTGGTTTTCTTGGATATTATTTTGATGGTGAATCAGAACATTGTACTCTCTCTTTGCTGAAAATTTTATGACAATCTAATAAGAAGAATAATTTGAAAGGGTTTTCCCCCTTGTGGGTTTTTTCCTTGGTCTTTGACCAAATCCTTATGTCTCTTATTTCTCTTGATTGTATTCTACTATCTATTGCATTTATTGTCCTATCTAGAATTGTTATTGATCTTTGGAAGATTAAATTGTGTTGAAAGATTGCTAATTAAAGAGAAAAAATGGGCTAAAGTGATTGTAACAACATAGAACAAAGGAAAATTAATATGGTTTCAGAGCTAAGGTGAAGAAAATCCCAAGGAGATACGAGAAAAGATAAATCATTCTTGAAAGAAGTTAGAGGATCCTATTTGATCTGGTCAAGATGTCTACCTCTTCCTTCAAGGATAATGAGAAGGTGGGTGACTCATCTAACTTTGTTGCTTGGAAGATTAGGTTGGAAGCTATATTAGATGACAATAGTGTTTTGGAATATGTGCAAGGAAAGGTTCCCGAGCCTCCATCAAATGCTTCTATTGATGTCAAATCCAAATATAAGAAATGTAAGCTCAAAGCCAAGAAAATTATCATTGATGGTTTGCAAGATGATTTACTTGTTTATGTTGGTAGCTTAAAGAATTATGCGGATATTTATAACAAGTTGGTCATGATGTATGAACTCAACAAATTGAATCACATACTCTATTTGAAAAACCAACTCAAATAAATGAAGATGAACAAGGGTGAATCCGTGCATTCCTATATCATGAGAGTATCCCACGTAAGAGATCAATTGCAATCTGCTGATGAACAAACATATGACAGAGAGATGATGGTGGTGACTCTTCAAGGTCTTCCTCCTATTTGGGAAACCTTCATTACTACTTTAAGAAACAATAATGTTCTTCTATCATTTGGTGAGCTCTTTGGGAAATTCACTCAAGAAGAAGCAATGATGATTGTTAGAGGAAGAATTCAAAAGCATGAATAAAGAGATCCCTCTACATTTGTCACTCAAGACAAGAAGAGAAAAGGAAGAGGAAGACCATGTGGTTCAAGAAGGCATCCTCTTGAATAAAAGGAATCTAACGGAAGATCTGTTAAGTTATGGTATGTTCTATGCTTATAGCAGTTTACTTATCTTTCTTATTATTATCCACAGATTAGCAACCACATGTACATAAAATAAAGTGCAGATAGAACATTAAACGATTGACAGAAAACAAGCCAAGACAAGAGACACAAGATGTGGTGGCTAGCTAGGGACAAACCCCAATGTGGGGAAACCCTTTGATCAAATCTTCCTTTATCTTCAATAATTCAGGAGAGAGAAATAATACATAAATATGATTTATATAAGTAGCAGCAAACCCTAGATCAACAACATCAGCATCATCGGCATCATCGATATCACCATCATCATTGGCATCATCGACATCATCGACATCATCACTAAACTAGGGCAGACAATATCTTGCAAATCGACCATTGGATCGGCTTGATTCCTTGACCAAAAAACGCGTCCTTCTAAGGAGAGTCAGATCCACCTACAGTGCAGTTCAGAGAGGGAGAAAAATGGTCAACGCTGGTCAAACTTCCGATCTGTAGTTGCAGCCTTAAATCTGCGTCCTTCCTTCCACACATGTGAGAGAAGAGTCTCTTTCTACGCAGTAGGAGAAGAGCCTCTTTTCTGTGTAGGAGAGAGAGAGAGAGATGTGATGAGATGAGTGAGTCCAAATGAGGAAAAGACCTCTTGTATTTATACACAACTGTTGATGTTTGAATAGATGCGATTGTTGGGCTTCTGAGCCTACATGAGTTGCTGGTCAGCTTGATGATTATTCCATAATCAAAATAAATTCATATCTCCATAAATACTTATTGGAATCGGATGATCTTTAGATCAATCCTACACCTCTCGATGAGAGGAATCTAATAAAAATATTATCGACCATGAATAAGATGACCCACATGGAGTTTGGCCCTAGTTCCGAATTTTAACACTCCCTCTCAACTAGGGATAACTCCATCTACAATCTGTCTTTTGGTCACTACTATTCATCCATCAAATGCACTGCCCTATACAACTTGACCCCTGCTCTGCTCTACTCTATCCTGCCTTCTCTACTCTATTATGTTCTGCCCTGTTCTGATATGCTCTGCTATGCTTTGTTTTGTTCTGCCCTGTTCTGATCTGCTCTACTCTGCTCTGTTTTGTTCTACTCTGCTTTGTATGAATTATGAAGAAGAATAAATGATCGAGGATATATCATACTAACTCAAAGTCAGTATTAGAGTGTGTACCACTGGTCCCAGACTAGTCTCAACTGACTCGAAGTCAGTGTCATAGTGGGTACAACTCCTACCACTAGTCCCAGACCAGTATCATCCTCCACTGACTCAAAGTCAGTCTCAGAGTGTGTACCACTGGTCCCAGACCAGTGTCAATCGACTCGAATTCAGCATCATAGTAGGTACCACTCCTACCACTTGTCCCAGACCAGTCCTCCACCGACTCAAAGTCAGTCTCAGATTGTGTACCACTAGTCCTAGACCAGTCTCAACCGACCCGAAGTCAACGTCATAGTGGGTACAACTCCTACCACTAGTCCCAGACTAGTCCTCCACTGACCTCAAGTAAGTCTCGAGTGTGTACCATTAGTCCTAGACCAGTCTCAACCGACTCGAAGTTAGCGTTATGGTGGGTACAACTCCTACCATTGGTCCTAGACCAGTATCATTGATCCTAGATCAATGAAGGTCATCCTAGCATAGGGAGTACAATAGATACAACGATGTGTCCATCGATACTACTATGGTCCCTATCCTCATTTCCCTACTCATTGATCAAATGAGAGGTACTTCCCATGAGTCCCAGAATGCATGGGTAGGATGCCTCGACAGGAGAACTAATCAATCCCGTCCACATGAGAGCGAATCATCCTGTCCCACAAGAGAGCGAATCATCTTGTTCCACAAGAGAGCAAATCATCTTATCCACAGGAGAGCGAATCATCCTATCCATAGGAGAGAGAATCATCCTATCCACAATCACCATGGAGAACACATCATCCAGGCCTCACAGGAGAACTAATAATCCTACTACACAACCATCATGGAGAACACATCATCCAGACCTCACAGGAGAACTAATCATCCTGCTACATAATCATCATGGAGAACACATAATCCAGACCTCACAAGAGAACTAATCTTCCTGCTACATAATTTCCATGGGGCATCATACGAAAAGTTTGATTCTTTTTTTTTCTTGTACACGTACACCACCAGGGGATGGCGAGTCACCTTGTGGTCATATGTCGCTCCAAGAAGTACCCCGCGCCCCCCCCCTGGAGCTCCCAGAGCTTAATACATCATACAGGACCCTCGTCAGAGGGTCTTTGAATGATACCAAGTTGTTCTTGGAAAGTTAGGAATTTGACTTTTCCTAGGGGCTTTGTCAGAATGTCGGCAACCTGTTCACCTGTACCAATATGCTGGAGCCTTATAGCTCACCGCTGCACCATATCTCGAATATAGTGGTACTTGATATCGCTATGCTTGGAGCGATCAAAAAATACGAGATTCTCTGATAAACGAATCCCATGCTGGTTATCACACAGGATCCCAGTGGTATCCAATGTAAATCCAAACAACTCACTGAAGAGCTTTTGTAACCAGACTACCTCACAGCTGGTCATGCTAGCAGCAATATCCTCTCTCTCGGTGGTGCTCAAAGACACCAACTTTTTCTTCCTGCTTATCCAAGATATCGAAGCATATCCTAAGGAGAAACAACACCTGGAAGTGCTCTTACGATCCACCACACTGCCTGCCCAATAAACATTAGTATATCCAAGTAGTCTCACATTTCCGACAGTGTATCTTAATCTATGAGTGATTGTGCCATGAAGATCTCTCAACATATTCTTGGCACCAATCCAATGTGAGTGACGAGGCTCAACCATATATTGGCTCAAAGTGTTGACTGCAAAGCATATATTTGGACGAGAGTTCACCAAGAACATCAATGCTCCGACAAGCTGTCAATACTTGGTAGCATTTTGTAAAACGGGTCCGGCAACACTATCGTTTAACTTCTTAAAGTTAAGCTCCATCGGGGTAGTTATGGGTTTGCAATCCACCATGCCGAATATTTCTAGTATCTTCACCACATATTTTCCTTGAGATAGGAAAATTTCCGTTGGCTTCTACCAGACTTCAAGTTCGAGGAAATAGTGCATCAGTCCTAGGTCCTTCATTTCAAATTCAGAAGCCAACTCCATCCTACATTTGTGAATGAGAGGGTCTGCACTTGTTAGAAGGAGGTCGTCAACATACAACACTAGTATGAGAGGTTTGTCATCTTCAACCTTAAAGTAAAGGTTGGGATCGACTTCACTCCTAGTGAATCCCAGCTTCATCAAGTAGCTATCGATCCTCTCATACCATGCTCGGGGTGCTTGCTTCAGCCCACAGAGGGCCTTCTTCAACCTGCACACATGATATTTTCAATCATAAATCTCAAATCCTTCGGGTTGCTCCACGTAGACCTCTTCTTTGATTGAACCATGCAAGAATGCGGTCTTAACATCCATCTGATGTAGTTTTCATCCTAGTGAAGCCACAATGGCTATGATTGAGTGCATGGTGGTATATCTGGAAACATGTGCAAATATCTCGTCATACTCTTTTTTCTTTCGGTTCCCTAGTGTCAGCGTCTTGAGAGATCCTCACTATAGGAAGATTGTTCATCTTGTTGAGAGCCATATCTTCGCCAAAGGTGACATCATGACTAATCATGACTTCCCTTTGATCAACTACATAGATTCTATAGCCCTTATTATTTTCACCATAGCGCATGAAGATTCCTTTCTTTCTAGATGCACCCAATTTATTCCTTTTCTCTTTCGGCACATAAAAATATACAGGGCTTCCAAAAATTCTAAAATGAGATATGTCAGGTTTCTTACTAGTGAACATTTCTTTAGGAGTCTTGGAACCCAATGCTTGATGAGGGCATCCATTTTGTACATATACGACGGTGTTTGCAGCTTCGGCCTGTAGAAACTTCGGAAGTCTTTGATCATGGAGCATGGCATGGACAACTTCCACAATCGTACGGTTCTTCCTTTCCACCACACCATTCTATTCAGGAGTATATGGTGTAGTAGTCTCCCTCTTAATGCCAGCCTCTTTACAAAAGTCATGAAACTTATTAGATTGATATTCAGTCCCATTATCAGTCCTTACGATCTTGATCTTCTTTTCGGTTTGATTCTCGATGAAGGTTTTGAAGTGTCGAAACCAAGAGAACACTTCATCCTTCTTTTTCAAGAAGTATATCCAAGTCTTTCGAGAATCGTCATTTGTAAAAGTATAATATGAATATACTGCCAAGGAGTTCATAGGCATCATACCAGATATGTTTGAATGAACCAACTGTAATATATCAGAGGTCTTGCTTTGGCTTAAGGGGAATGGTCCCCTTTTGAGCTTTCCTTTGGCACATCCCGGACATACACCTTCTTTCTCTACTCATACACCTTCTTTATCTACTCAGAATTTGGGCATCCTTGTCACCCTTTGTCTTACATCAGATATAGCTTTATATTGAAGGTGGGTAAACCTCCGATGCCAAAGTTCGGACTGAAGAGATGTGTCACAAGACATGACACCTAACGGACTTCCACCAACCTAATATAATGAATCAACTTGAAACCCAAGAGTAAAGGCATCTTTAACATTGTTTTTCCATACACGTACCTTGCCATCGATGAAGGTCACCTTGTAGCCTTTGTCTTCCATTGCCGAGATGGACACCAGGTTGTTTTTGAGGTCAGTTACATATAATACATCCTGGAATTTCTAGCCTTCTTGAATGGAGGCCACCAAGCGCTTATCGATAGAGTCCTGGATGATCTTCTTTGTTTTGACTTCACCGGTTTTCCATTTGTTCTTGGCAGCGACGAGTGCATTTGATGAAGGCTCAACAATATTGCCTCTCACATGGTCTAACACTCCTTGATCTTCTAAGGTTAGATCGAGAGACATCTTCCATCCGTGATAGTCAGACTTCTCACGGAGCTTGTCTTCAATGGGGAAGAGTGTTGAGGACCCCATAGTTCTTTTAGTATAGCCTTGCCAATCTTCTCTTTGGTGATTTCTCTTGGCCTTGCTTGGGCTTTGTCTTCACCTCAGCTCTAATACCATGTTAAGTTATGGTATGTTCTATGCTTATAGCAGTTTACTTATCTTTCTTATTATTATCCATAGATTAGCACACATGTACATAAAATAAAGTGCAGATAGAACATTAAACGAT
>APFE031112140.1:0-18238 GCA_000404065.3 Pinus taeda | reverse complement strand
AAGACTGAGTGAGGAAAGCTTGGTGAGGTAAGTTGCAGCAAGAGAGATTGTTGTTGCAGAGGCTAGTACAACTCATGGGGCGTGAGAAACTCACGAGGAAGCAGTCTGCCAGAGGGAGAGGGAGTTTTTCTAGAGGAAGAAGAGGTTCATTGAAATGCCACAGAAATTGAGATGACTGCAGAGGTCGAGAAAAAGAGATTGCAAAAATAAAGGCACAATTACAGGTACGAAGAATGGCTACAGAGCAGGAAATCAGAAAGGAAAATGGCTCTTTCCACTGAAGGGCAAGAGAGTGATTTGGCGACAATTGCAGAGGAGGTTGAGGAAAATTCTGATTGCCTTATTGAAAAAGGGACTTAGAGTTCTTTAGCCAGGAATGGATTTTGAAAATTCCACATGCAGATATACTAAAAGAAAAATGTTGAAGGAAGCAGTGAAGACTGAAAAATCTTGTGATTTAAAAACTAATGAGTTGTGCATGTTTGCAGGTACAGAACAAGGAGATGAACAAGCTTTAGAATTTTCCCAAGAAGAGTTGAATCTGAAGGCTGTTCAGATCAATGATGAGAAAATGAAGACGAAGGAGTCTAATCAGAATGTTGGATCAGCTGATGATTGGTCAAAAGTTGTTGAAGGTATAGAAAATTATGTGAAGTTTCCAAGTTCTACTCCTAATGAAGTTGTTGAATTGTATAGAAGACTAGATCTCCAGAGAAGAGAGTTGGAGAGACAGAGGACTTATGTGCTGAAATATTTGCTAGAGACATCTGAACCAGAGGAAAAAGTTGCAGATGATGAGCAAAGGAATGTTGCAGAGGGACAGGAAGTTTGGGAGGCAGCAACATCCATAGTGACAACCAGAGCAACATGTGGGGAAACATTTATGATGACAGCTGAGACAACATTGATAGCAGCAGAAGAGGCACTGATGCCTTATATTTTTTATTCTAACAATTGTTTTTTGAATACATGTCTTATTGAGGATGGTGGGGAAAGTCTGTTAGACAAAGAAATTGAAATGATGAGGCGGATCATGATGAAGGAATTCCGGAAGAGACCAGCAGCAATGAAACAAAATGGAAGCAGCAAAAGAAAGACAGCAGAAGATTGTGAGAGTGCAGCTAGTGGAGCGATGCAGCATAAAGTGTGGAGACCTGGAGAAGAACAACAAACAGAAGCAACGGCAAATGGAAAGTTGCAACACAAGATATGGGATGCAGGGAAACCTAGATCTAAACACATGATCAGGAGATCATGAAATTTTTGTACCTTGGGAGTCTGATGTGGGAGCATTCAGCCTAAGAGAAATTATTGTAAATAATAGTCATAGGGGGTCAAGCATTCTAGAATTATTTTCCTAAGTTACAAGTCAGTGTGATTAATTAGATGTTTCCAAAGTAAATAAATGAGAAAATAGGAAATAGAGAGTGCTTCTAGGCATAAAGCAATGAATGTGGATCATTATGGGATAAGAGGCTTTTCTTGTTCTTAGAACAGGGAAAAAGATGGAATAAAGCTGAGGAGATGCTTTTGACATATGTATGCATTGCATGTAGAGTTTAGAGGTTTTAGTTGAGTGATTTTAGGATTTTTTAATCATATTAAGTTTTATAAATAATGAAGCCCAAAGGCAGAAAAAATGAGAGAGAGGGAGAGTAGGCTTAGACAACAGGACTGTAAGTCTTCTGGCAATTGTAAGGCCATCACTGTCGCACATCCGACAAAGACAAAGTCTGTAAGTGCTTTCATTGTTAATGTAAAAAGTGGTTTCAGAATTGTGTAATTTGATTTCTGGAGTGGAATATATCCTATGTAATTGGGTTTAAATAAAGAATGCTCGTTTATATAATCTGGTAGTGAGATCATTGTTAATGCCATTAAATGAACAAAATGGGAAATCGATTTAAACAATCGATACTGTAATTGGTTTATATTTCGGCACCAAATTGAAGGAACTGATATTGTTAATATCAATATTGTACTGTTGATGGGAAAGAATTGGGTTTATGAATTTCTGAATCTATTTCTGAAGAATCGATGTTATGTTTAGAGATCTGGTTAAATTTCCAATCGAATGAGGTATTCAATTTGGCAAATGACAAATTGTGCTGACGTAGAGGTTAAGGTCCAGAACTAACATTTATATGCTTGTATGAGTAGTAAGAGACTCCAGTGAAGGCGTAAAGGTCAATTGTTGAAAAAGGATCAAAATCGATTAATAGTTCACACCACAGACAACGTTTTAAATTTGGGTAAAGAATGACTTGGGTTTAAAAGTATACAACAGCAGTTCAGGACTGGCTCAATCCGTGCAGAATCAAAGAGGACGCTGATAAGCATCATGGGGGAGAACGCACAATGGCATTCATACTCTGTTCTGAGATTGAATTAAAAAAAAAAAAAACAAATTTTAAATTGTCGGTTATTGTATGTATAATTGTATATGTGGTGCAACGGAATGATGATGGGGCGCGGTCCAAAGGTTAATACATAGTGGTGTTGTGCGTTGTGAATCATATGCGCAATCCCCTTTAGAGTTTTATGGTGTTGTGCGCATATTCATATTACTGTGTGCCCGGATTATAATTGCTGGTAAATATATAACTATTTGTGTGGTGTTGCTAATTATATAATGGAGTGAGTGGGTACATATTTGTTGTTGATTATAAACCTGTGTGCATGGAGAGAACGCTCCTGATTGAGGAAGCCAATGCCTTGTGGCAGACGATGATTGCAGGTCATATATATATTGCTGATGATTTATATTTAACTGTATATTAATACCTGTAGACGTGGTGCGGTTGGAATTTATGTGGTGTATCAACGCAACTTTGCGTAGTGGAAAATTGTCATTAAGATTTAATCAAAACCTGTGTATTGTATGATTGCCATAATAAAAGTTGTCGTTGAAGAGTGAAAGTGTTGATCAAAGTTGCACCAAGAGAGGGCGCTTTATTGATTGTGCATGGTGTTGACAGAGGTAAGTGCATATATTATGCTTCCGCATGCAAATGGTAAAGTTGTTGAATTTGTGAGGAATTTGAAACAAGCTTCCGCATATGAATGGAGATTGCCAGAGTATGAAATTGCCCAGATTGGAGTGTTAATTGGGCAATGATGCATTCTTAAATTCATAGTCAAAGAAAAATCATGGGTATATTGCAGGCCAACCCTGCATCAGGTGGTATCAGAGCTAGAATGCTCAGCTGAAGATGTTTTTTTTTTTTTTAGAACTGAAGTGTGATGAATGATTTTTAAATCTGATATGCAAACTACACAAGTGAACAGGATTGCAGAAGTGGGAAGAAGACAAGATCATGCAAGATCTTAAGAGGTGAGATTATTTTTCTGATTTGAAATTTGTAAATGAATTTTGTGGTTGCAGAGAAGGTGGCAGTGAACCTGGCATTCAACTGAAGGCTGGATAGGGAGGACAATTGCAGTGTCCTGAAGAAGAAGAAGGTGAGTTGAAGAGATAGCCTAGAGAGAGCAGAGGAGTGCTCAAGAGGTTCCAGAGGCAGTGAATTAGTACTTACCAAAAGACTGAGTGAGGAAAGCTTGGTGAGGTAAGTTGCAGCAAGAGAGATTGTTGTTGCAGAGGCTAGTACAACTCATGGTGCGTGAGAAACTCACGAGGAAGCAGTCTGCCAGAGGGAGAGGGAGTTTTTCTAGAGGAAGAAGAGGTTCATAGAAATGCCACAGAAATGAGATGACTGCAGAGGTTCGAGAAAAAGAGATTGCAAAAATAAAGGCACAATTACAGGTACTGGAAGAATGGCTACAAGAGCAGGAAAATCAGAAAGGAAAATGGCTCTTTCCACTGAAGGGCAAGAGAGTGATTTGGCGACAATTGCAGAGGAGGTTGAGGAAAATTCTGATTGCCTTATTGAAAAAGGGACTTAGAGTTCTTTAGCCAGGAATGGATTTTGAAAATTCCACATGCAGATATACTAAAAGAAAAATGTTGAAGGAAGCAGTGAAGACTGAAAAATCTTGTGATTTAAAAACTAATGAGTTGTGCATGTTTGCAGGTACAGAACAAGGAGATGAACAAGCTTTAGAATTTTCCCAAGAAGAGTTGAATCTGAAGGCTGTTCAGATCAATGATGAGAAAATGAAGACAAAGGAGTCTAATCAGAATGTTGGATCAGCTGATGATTGGTCAAAAGTTGTTGAAGGTATAGAAAATTATGTGAAGTTTCCAAGTTCTACTCCTAATGAAGTTGTTGAATTGTATAGAAGACTAGATCTCCAGAGAAGAGAGTTGGAGAGACAGAGGACTTATGTGCTGAAATATTTGCTAGAGACATCTGAACCAGAGGAAAAAGTTGCAGATGATGAGCAAAGGAATGTTGCAGAGGGACAGGAAGTTTGGGAGGCAGCAACATCCATAGTGACAACCAGAGCAACATGTGGGGAAACATTTATGATGACAACTGAGACAACATTGATAGCAGCAGAAGAGGCACTGATGCCTTATATTTTTTATTCTAACAATTGTTTTGTGAATACATGTCTTATTGAGGATGGTGGGGAAAGTCTGTTAGACAAAGAAATTGAAATGATGAGGCGGATCATGATGAAGGAATTCCAGAAGAGACCAGCAGCAATGAAACAAAATGGAAGCAGCAAAAGAAAGACAACAGAAGATTGTGAGAGTGCAGCTAGTGGAGCGATGCAGCATAAAGTGTGGAGACCTGGAGAAGAACAACAAACAGAAGCAACGGCAAATGGAAAGTTGCAACACAAGATATGGGATGCAGGGAAACCTAGATCTAAACACATGATCAGGAGATCATGAAATTTTTGTACCTTGGGAGTCTGATGTGGGAGCATTCAACCCAAGAGAAATTATTGTAAATAATAGTCATAGGGGGTCAAGCATTCTAGAATTATTTTCCTAAGTTACAAGTCAGTGTGATTAATTAGATGTTTCCAAAGTAAATAAATGAGAAAATAGGAAATAGAGAGTGCTTTTAGGCATAAAGCAATGAATGTGGATCATTATGGGATAAGAGGTTTTTCTTGTTCTTAGAATAGGGAAAAAGATGGAATAAAGCTGAGGAGATGCTTTTGACATATGTATGCATTGCATGTAGAGTTTAGAGGTTTTAGTTGAGTGATTTTAGGATTTTTTAATCATATTAAGTTTTATAAATAATGAAGCCCAAAGGCAGAAAAAATGAGAGAGAGGGAGAGTAGGCTTAGACAGCAGGACTATAAGTCTTCTAGCAATTGTAAGGCCATCACTGTCGCACATCCGGCAAAGACAAAGTCTGTAAGTGCTTTCATTGTTAATGTAAAAAGTGGTTTCAGAATTGTGTAATTTGATTTCTGGAGTGGAATATATCCTCTGTAATTGGGTTTAAATGAAGAATTCTCTTTTTATATAATCTGGTAGTGAGATCATTGTTAATGCCATTAAATGAACAAAATGGGAAATCGATTTAAACAATCGATACTGTAATTGGTTTATATTTCGGCACCAAATTGAAGGAACTGGTATTGTTAATATCAATACTGTAGTGTTGATGGGAAAGAATTGGGTTTATGAATTTCTGAATCTATTTCTGAAGAATCGATGTTATGTTTAGAGATCTGGTTAAATTTCCAATCGAATGAGGTATTCAATGTGGCAAATGACAAATTGTGCTGACGCAGAGGTTAAGGTCCAGAGCTGACATTTATATGCTTGTATGAGTAGTAAGAGACTCCAGTGAAGGCGTAAAGGTCAATTGTTGAAAAAGGATCAAAATCGATTCATAGTTCACACCACAGACAACATTTTAAATCTGGGTAAAGAACGAATTGGGTTTAAAAGTATACAACAGTGGTTCAGGACTGGCTCAATCCGTGCAGAATCAAAGAGGACGCTAATAAGCATCATGAGGGAGAACGCACAATGGCGTTCATACTCTGTTCTGAGATTGAATTAAAAAAAAAACCAATTTAAATTGCCGGCTACTGTATGTATAATTGTATATGTGGCGCATTGGAATGATGATGGAGCGCAGTCCAGAGGTTAATACATAGTGGTGTTGTGCGTTGTGAATCATATGCGCAATTCCCTTTAGAGTTTTATGGTGCTGTGCACATATTCATATGACTGTGTGCGTGGATTGTAATTGCCGGTAAATATATAACTATTTGCGTGGTGCTGATAATTATATAATGGAGTGAGTGGGTACATATTTGTTGTTGATTATAAACCTGTGGCCGTGGAGAGAACGCTCCTGATTGAGGAAGCCAATGCCTTGTGGCAGGCGCTGATTGCAGGATATTGCAGGTCATATATATATTGCTGATGATTTATATTTAACTGTATATTAATACCTGTAGATGTGGCGCGGTTGGAATTTATGTGATGTATCAACACAGCTTGGCGTAGTGGAAAATTGTCATTAAGATTTAATCAGAACCTGTGTATTGTATGATTGCCATAATAAAAGTTGTTGCTGAAGAGTGAAAGTGTTGATCAAAGCTGCGCCAAGAGAGGGCGCTTTATTGATTGTGCATGGTGTTCACAGAGGTAAGTGCATATATTATGCTTCCGCATGCAAATGGTAAAGTTGTTGAATTTGTCAGGAATTTGAAACAAGTTTCCGCATATGAATGGAGATTGCCAGAGTATGAAATTGCCCAGATTGGAGTGTTAATTGGGCATTGATGCATTCTTAAATTCATAGTCAAAGAAAAATCCTGGGTATATTGCAGGCCAACCCTGCATCAACATTCAAAATATGGACTTCATTCTCTATAGAGTGAGCAAAAATATCCATGCCTATGAATCCCCTACCTCCCCAAAAATTTCTGAGCTCCATAGTCTTATTGTTAATACCAATAGAAATACCCCCAGATCTTCCAGACACGTCCAGGGCTTGAAAGGTCCAATTCAGCAGCCAAGAAATAAAAGTAGAGATAAGATTGTCAGCTGAGCAAAGAGTCTCTTGCAGCAAAAATAATATCCAGCTGTGTCGAGGTGAGAAGCCTTCTGAGTGCTAGTTTTTTAGGAGGGCTAGCAAAACCCTCTATAGTTGTAGGATAAGACCTTCATGGAGGATGAGACAGAGGGCCATTCCTAGCTCTAAGGGCCCTATCAATAGTTTCTTCTCTCACAAGGGCAACTTATTCATCCGCTGTGTGTCTGGATTTAGTGAGCTGGGAGGGACGACCTTTGAAAGGTCTAATAAAGGCAGGGATAGAGTCAGGTTCCAGTCCAACCACATCAGGTCCACGTTCCTTCGATCTGGAATGGGGGGAGTACCGAGGAGTTACAGAGGGGGAGGGAATGGAAAGGGAAGAAAGGGAAGATGATGTGAGGGATGGGATGCTAGGATTAGTGATGGGAGGGGGGAGGGGAAGAGAATAGAGAAGGGAGGTGGGGGGAGCAAAGCCGAGTGATCTAAATAAAGAGTTCGAAGATGATAAATCAGGAGGAGATGAAACGAAGAGTGAATTGGATGCAAGTGAAACAGATATACCAGCAACAGGAGAAGAGAGAGAGGTGGATATAGATAACATACCCGACAATGAGGTGCACTCCTTATCCGGGTTGGTATAAGCCGGCGGACGAGACAATGAAGGATTTGTATTCAAGTGACCCTTATCAGTGTTTGTAGCTTGTGGGAATCCCTGACTGTCCTCTGTATCCTTGTCATTCTTTGCTTTCTTAGCATCATTTCCATGTGGGCTTCCTCCTGGAAGTTCCGTCCCTAGATCCTACTCTGTACCCCTGTTCTTATGCAAGAGGGGGCAATCCCTGTATAAGTGCCCAACTTTGTGGCATCTGTAGCAGCGGTAGGGGATACCTTCATAGTGAATAATCTACTTGCGAGATGTGTCCCTCCATTGTATGGTGATATACTTCTATAATCGACCCTGAGTATCATGGCTGATGAGAATATGGGCGTATGCCATCATGCCCATGAATTGATAGGACTTATCAAAATCCATATAGGAGCCAATAGCATTTCCTATTCGCTTGAAAATATCCTCTGACCAATATTGCAATGGGAGACCCGGGAGTTGAATCCAAACTGGCCCAATTCCTATTTGCTCCGTCTCAGGGTCAAAAAGGGGCGTCCATCGCTTGAGAAGAACCGGGGCATGTTCAAAATGCCAAAAGGAGGACAATATCTAGTTGGTATGATCAACAGGAGTGAATCTTAGTGCGAACCATCCCCTCACAAAATTATGCACAAAGGGGATGTCCACCAAATGGTGTCCCCATATTTCGGATGCCCAAGCTTTCAAGCGGGCCGCCGTGTAATTTCGTCCTCTGATATGCCCAACCAAAACTCGGTCGGCAAATTCCATTATCTTCCCCCATTGTATGTCCCCTTCAAGTCTTAAGAAGATGTCATCCGCCTTTGATTTGTAGCACTTGTACTTCTTGGAGCCCCTAGGTGGTGGCTGCAGATGAGACCGGCTCGGAAGAGGGTCAGAAACCGTGGGGGGAGGGTTAGGGTTACTCGAGGGCGGGAAAGGGTAGACACCAGAAATGGGAATAGAGCCAGCAAGAGGCGGGATGGTGGTGAAACTATCCAAAGGTGGAGTAGATGTGACCAGAGGGGGAAAACTGGTAGATCCAACGATCGCAGATGAATGAATAAGCCGGCGGACTCGCACTGCTGGGACAAGATTATCCAAACCAGGGTTAGAGTTTAGACAGTCAGAAACAAAACCGAGGGTCACCGAGGAATGAGGGGGAGTGGAGAGCGCAGGCCAAGTAGGTGGGTCATCTGGGAGGACCACTAACTGTGACCGTGACGGTTCCACAATGGAGAAAGAAGGGAAACAACCGTGGGAGCCAGTGTTTAACATACCTTCAGATGCGGGAAATGTGGAACGCTAGATAGATACCCCCTCCAACGGGTCTTCGGAGTAATCCACGGCATCCAGGTTGTCCATGCTGCCAGCTACGCCTTAAAACGGAGGACACCTCGAAATGCTGGAGAAAACATAGAGAATAATCACTAACCAGGACCGGACAGCTTGAGACAGGGAGGAGACCGTCGAAATAGGGAAATCGACCAGGTATAAACCCCAAATCAGTAAATAATAATCTCGCTTAGCACCCCGACAAGTAGAAAGTCAGAAGCAGAAGGTAAGGTTAGGAGTGAAGCACGACATGGGGCAACGAAAGCAGTGACCGAAGAGGGCCCATGGTGATTTGCTGTAGACTGTAGAGCCCGTTGAACCCTAACCGAAACCCTCGTGAGCGAAAGTCTGTCGATCCATCCCTTCTTGTCCTTCACTTGGATGCCTAGAAACTGTATTTCGTTTGAGAGCTCAAATGGTCACTTAATCTCAAATCTTATAAAGAGTACCTCCACAAATACTTCACTACTTTACAAATATAAGAATTTGATAATTTATGTTGTGTTTCTCATGGTACTCCCTTACCTCTATTATATACCAATAGATATTGAGGAATTACATCCGAATAATGCATATGACATACTAAGCCCACAGGGTTAGCTTAATTTCTTGAGTCCTTGTCATTAAAAATCCTTTGCTATCAGGAGGTCACACATTCAATTCTATCGACACTCTCAGGGATAGACTCTATGGTTGAACCAATAGAAAGTGATCCCTTTGGGTGGATTTTCCTCTACAAATATTTTGTTGATGTAGCGATCACTTATCTTTGGGGTCCATGAACCACATGGAAAAAATAATACATGTGGGTAATCTAATTTCACCTCTTTATAAAATATATTATTACAAGGGCATTTTACTCCATAGTGAATGTGGGATAATATTAGAGTTTCTTCTAACATAACGTACACATTATTACTTTTCAAAGGGACACATTCCAACTCTTTATTATTGACATATCTTAAGAAGACAATGGATTTTGATAGAACAAGTCCTGTAAAATTTAGGATAGGTACATTGAGACCCGTCAATTGACACATTATTAAAGAAGAAGATTATGCAATCCACCTCAAGGCACCAATTGTTTCTTAGAATACTACTAGAGAAAGGGGTTTTTAGATATTTATAGAAATGCATTGTGTTTATGGTGCATTGTATGACACTTTACCTAGCTTTGGTTCGAGTAAAAATCTCATAAATGCTTATATACTTAGTATATGATGAAAACATCTTTGTTTAAATATGGCATAATTGACTCCTTCAAAATTAAAATTAACCCCCAACAAAGAGAATCAAATTATGCATACAAGAATCCATTTTTTGGGAAATCTTCGTCTCTTGTAATTATCTTCCTTACTATAGTTGGAAGTTTCTTAATATTTAGCATAATCGAGTTATTTAACTATCAGAAATCTTATTTATGTTGGATAAATATATACACACTCATAAAAAAATGAAGTAATTGAGGATGATAACACTAAAATTAAAACAAAAACTTGTTATTAAAATTTATTGGATAGAAAGATTCCAATTTTAGGCCGACTTATTTTTGAAGTTTCATCATTTTCTTATGTCCTAGAAATTCTTGAATTATTATTTTTCATAGAGTGGTGTACTTAAATAAAAATGAACAAATATGGTAAACATTAAATTAGTAAGGTCCTTGGATGATATTTTTTTCCTTTTTATTATTTATATACAATAAGAGTTATATGGTGGCAATGTCGTTTTTGTCCTTTTGCACATTGCCACTACATGGCTCTTGTTTATTGTGAAACATATGCAAAGTATCTGTGTTGACATGAAAATAGATAATAATAAAAAATCAAATTTGATTTTACATATTAGATGTAGAGAGGAAATACCCATCTCCAATACAATGAACCACCCAAAAAAAGGAGAAGCAATATTGGCATATACATAAAAATTTATTAATAACAAAAAGACCATTTTAATGTGGACAATATAGCTCACAAATAAAATTCTTCAATGCAAATGTTATCTAAAATATTTTAATGCCTTTTATTTATATATTATATATTTTAAAATAGAATATGTATATATGCTATAAAGCAATTAAAACAAAAATGAGTTAAGATGTTTATAGTTTTTCTGTTTCTTCTTGTCAAATTTCATAGAATTACAAATTTAAATTATGTAATTTATGTAACTATTGCAAATTTATTGATATCTATCCATGAATGAATGAAAGGAATCACAAAATCATAATTAAGATATTATAAATCTTCTAATTTAAAGTGACGCAAAATGATTACAAATTGATTATGCTACAAAATTGAAGTTACCTATTATTGTAATAGAGTTAAATGGAAAACATAGTGGAAAATATTTGTAAATACATATTAATATTGGCTAAATAATTGGTATTCTCAAATGTACTGATGGGTCAAAATAATTTGTTAAGCTACATAAAAGCATGCAAAAAGTTTAATAAATGTGTGTTTAAAAGAACTGGTTGGAATTAGTGTTTTTTTTTTAAACATGAGATTATAGTGTCAATTTTTTTAGTTATTTAATATATATATATATATATATATATATATATATATATAATATGAAATTCTTATATGTTAAATTTTATTACATTATTTTTTTATGTTTAAAAAAAACTTGCAGTGTTTAATATTTTTAAAATAATTCATGAAAATTCTATAAAGTAAATTCACTTTTTTATTTAAAAATAAATAATTTTAATATTATTGCATTAAGTCTTTTGTGATGCATATCATGTTTTTGAGACATGTTTTTGGCAATAATCACATCAAAATTCATTTGTCTACGCTTTTGGAACAAGCAAGTGTGGTTCATGGCCATGACAAGATAAAGAACAAGATCATAGAAACATGTTAAATAGAGAGACACAAGGTGTGTTAATGCACGAAATGAAAATAATATATTTTTCTAAAGTTTTTTCACCACAAGATTTTCAAAATTTTACTACTTGCATAAAATACTAAACGCCACAATTTCTATCTAGTTCGAACATTTGTTGTCTAGATGTCCATGTGATACAATAGATTTCCATAAGTGATTGGATGCATGCAACACAATGTAATTAATGGATTTATCTGCTATTGAATACACTCCTTGAGTGATCAGTAGTTTAAACAATTTTAGCGACCATTGAAGACCATGAATTCTTGATGGATGAGCTTAAATCATATTGGGGTGATCCAAGGAGATCCAAATTAAGGAAAGCCAATGAAGGATGATGTCGTAAAGAGGCATAGCCTAGATCCATACTAACTCTCCATCTATCAAGAGCCCAGAGGGATCAAATCCCTTGAGGTGCAAACCTCTTTTCTGCATGCAAAACTCAAGGAAAGGTTTGTGCCTCGAGAGATTTGATCCCTATCAACCCTCCATAGACATGGAGTTAAGATGGATCTAAGCTAGTTCTAGTCGTGTGCAGCCACGGAAATTCTGTCAAAGATATGATTAATTTTATCAATAATATGTAAATGCATATAATATTAATATAAACATTTAAATATGGTAAATATGTCTAAGATTAATCTCGTCATTTTAATTTTAAGTTTTCTTAGTTACCTTAGTTTGTTGAGATAATATATATTATTTATAACTTTAGTGATGAAAAATGATGAAATAAAATTTTGAATGCAAAGTGACAAAGTAATAGTGTTGAATGAGAAAAAATATGAATAATAAGAATGTAGAGAATTACAAATAGTCTTCATTGTGATCAATCTCAAACTATTTTCTTCTACTACTCTTTTGTCACCCTTGTTAGTTTTGTCATCTTTTCATATAGATTATATGAAAAAGACATTTGAAATCGTAAACCATTTAAATCTTTAGCTCGAGCTGTTGTAGTAAACATCATACCGTGTCTCTCTTTCTCTCCAATATTAATAGGTTGAATTACTATAACACAAAAAATCAATGTACATTATAAAAAAAAATTGCTTACACTGAAATCAATGCACACTCTTAATCCAACCACTTTAAAATTAATGTACCATTATACATCCAACTACATCAAATTAGAAGTAAACATCTACACTGAAATCAATACATCTAAGGCAATAAATCAAATAAGAGTACAAAATAACATCTACACTCAAATCAATGCATCTAATGTAAGCTATCAATTAGGATTAGAAATCAACACCTACACACAAATCAATGCATCTAATGCAAGTAAGAAAATAGGATTAGAGACCAATATCTACACTGAAATAAATTCATCTAGTGCAATGAATGAAATAGGATTAAAAATCACCATTTACATTGAAATCAATGCATTTAGTGCAAGCAATCAAGTGGGATTAGAAATCATCTACATTGAAATCAATGCATCTAGTGCAAGAAAACAAATATAATTAGGAATCGGCATCTACATTGAAATCAATGCATCTAATGCAAGCAATCAAATAGGATTAGAAATCACCATCTACATTGAAATAAATTCATTTAGTGAAAACAATAAAATAAGATTAGAAATTATCTACATTTAAATCAATGCATCTAGTGCAAGCAATCAAATATCATTAGAAATGAACATCGGCAGTAGAATCAATGCATATAGTGCAATCAATCAAATAGGATTAAAAATCACCATCTACACTAAAATCAATGCATCTAGTGTAAGAAATATTTTCCCCTCTCTCCCCCCTCCATCTATATCTATATCTCTCTCTGTATATCGTTCTTTGTCTCTCTATCTCATCCCCCCAAAAAAACACGCTCTCTCACTCCATATCTATCAATCTCTATGTCCCTCCTTCCCTCTCTCCATCTCTCTCTTATTCCCTCTCTTCACCTTCCATCTATATCTCTATCTCCCTTTATATCTCTATATCACTCCCAAAACATACACTCTCTCTCTCCAATCTATATATCTATTCCTCCCCCCTCCTCTTCCTCTCTCCCTCTCTCTTACCCTTTCCTCCCTCTCCCCCAATTCTATCTCCCTTCACTCATGTTTTCCTCTCTCCCTCTCTCTCTCTCTCTCACGACCTTTCTCTCTCTATGTCTTTCTTCTTACCTCACTCTCTCCCTCCCTCCAAATCCATCGCTCTTTCCCTCCCTCTCCCCACTCTCTCACATCCTCTCTCTCTTCCTTCCTCTCTCTCCCTTTCTCTCCAACCTCTCTCTCTCTCTCTCTCCACTCTCCAAGTCTGTTACTATATCCCTCGCTCTCTCCTTCTCTCTCCCCTTCTCTCCATCCCTCCTTCTTTGTCTCTTTATCTCACCCCCAAACATACACACTCTCACTCCATCTCTTCCTTGTCACTCCCTCTCTGTCTCCACTTCTCACTCTCTATATATTTATTCTTCCCTCCATCTATCCCCATCCACCTCCATATATCTATAACTCCCTCTCTCCTACTCGCTCTCGCTCTTCCCTCTCCTCTCTCTCTCTTCTCTCTCTCTCTCTCTCTCTCTCTCTCTCTCTAGTTACCCTCCAATCCTCTCTCCCCCTTTCTCTCCTACCTCCCTCTCTCTCTATTCCTCTCTCATTTCCTTCCAATCCTCTCTCTTCCCCCATATATCTCTCTCTCTCTCTCCCTCTCTCTCTCTCTCCAACTGTGTCACTATATCAAGCCCCCTCTCCTTCTCTGTCCCCTTCTCTCCATCTCTCCTTCTTTGTCTCTCTATCTCACCCCTAAACATACACACTATCTCTCCATCTCTCCCTTGTCACTCCCTCCCTCTCTCCTCTCTCTCTCCTTTCCTCTCTCTTTCCCCATCTCTCTCTCTCTCTCTGCCCTCCAATCCTCTCAGTCTCTCCCTCCCTCTCTCCTTCTCTCTCTCCCGCGTCCATCTTTGTATCTCCCACTCCCTCTCTTACCCTTCTCTACCTATCTCACTACTCTCCCTCTGTCTCTCTTCATTCTTTCTCTCACCTCTCCTTATCTTCACCTCTCCCTAATCACTCCCCTTATATCTCCATATGTATCACTCTTATGTCACTTTGTTCTTCTCTCCATACACATAGATTAATATATTATTCTGATATTTAATTTATATATAATATAACAAATTTAATATTGATTATCCAAAGTTATTAAATTTAATTAATATTAATATTATAATATATTAATATGAAAATTAGATATAATAATAATAATATAATAATCTTGAATTTATAGTATTACTGTTTATAATTTATTTCATGTATTAATAATTATTTGGCCATAGGCTTCACTTAAATAAAACTTCTTTTTTAGTGTTTTTTAATATAAAGAAGTTTATGGAGTAAATATAAAAATAGGTTTAATTTATTTACCATACCTTTGGTTTATTTATATTTTTATTTATACCATACCTCTTTTATTTACCATGGTATTTGCGTCATATGCTTGGTATATAATTAGATATTGATTTCTAATCCTCTTTGATACAAAAAATATTATTTACCATACTTCTTTATATGTGGTTTATATTTATTTATTTACCATACTTCTTTTTACGTGGTTTATATTTATTTATTTACCATTCCTCTTTTAAACTATGGTATTTGGCACATGATATTTAACCCATGGTATTAACAATATTTTGTCTCGTAGTATTTGGCCCATAGACTTCAACTAAGTAAAACCTCTTTTTTGAGTTTTAATAAATATAAAGGGGTTTTTGGAGTAAATATAAAAAGAGGTTTTATTTATTTATCATACCTCTGATTTATTTATATTTATATTTATTTACCATACCATTTTTATTTATTTACCATAGCTATGGAATAAATATCAAAAGAGGTTTTATTTATTTACCATACCTCCATTTTATTTATATTTATATTTATTTACCATATCTCTTTTATGAGTGTTCGTAAACATCTTTATATTTTAAATTTATAATGTGTTTATACATAATAATAATTAAATTGGTCTTTAAATAAGGCTCATATTAGATTAAAAATGTTAAATGTTAAATATTAAACATTACATGTTCCTTGTTTAAGTGAGATCTACCCCATACTGAGTTGTAGAGCTCCTCTCTGCCCATTTATATAGAGTTATATTGAGTGAGGATGTTGATTCTTGACCAAACCTACCATAATTTTAGTAACACTATCTCATACTTTAGCATATCAATTTTCCATTCAATATTGAAACCCTAGTTTTTAATTCAACATTAAATAACAAAATTATTTATAAATTTAAAATTTATGGAATAAATAATATCATATAATCTTCCTGTAATAAATTCAATTATTCATAATTAACCATCCATCCTATAGACCATTTATCTTGCAACATTTACTTTTGAGTTTTCTACATATTCTTTAGATGTTCTAGAAATTCTTAATAAACCATAAAACTTGATGCAAACTCCTTCAGAGTGAGACAACAAGGAAATCAAGCCTCTCTTTGGTGAGTGATGATGGATGAAGTTCCCATCCAAAATAAACTTTAACAAAATAAATACAATTTACAATATTTTAAATTTTATTGTTATTGTTATTTTATATGAATAAAAAATTAAGGGTATTATTGCTTTTTAATTTTTTTTAATGTTTTTGTGTGGCGTTTTATATTTTGTTCAAATTTTATGAAAATGAGTTGAAGATGAAGATGTCCATATTTGGCCAAAACTACTATAATTTTGGTGACAATTTTTCTAAAACAAAAACTAACCTATACTGATACTTGAACAAATATACAACAATTTTAGTAACTATATCTCATTAATAAACCCATTAACACATCATTTTTCATTCAGTGAAACTATTATTTTAACCACTTTAATATATGAATATTTTATGAATATAAATATAAGCTATAGAAATATTTATATATATTATTATCGAGGATCACCCTCTCACATGATTAATATTTTATAAATATAAATGTAACTGTATGAATATTTTATATATATTATATGGGATTGCTGGGATTTACAATGAATTAAACCACCCACTATAATATTTTGGGCAGGCCACCCGGATTAACTCCTCGAACTAAGATAAGAGATGAGTCATCCCGTGCACAATGGTCGCGGCCTAGTTGGTTGTATCCAACTTATGGTGCCACAAAACGAATAAATCTGGTCAAAATCTACCCATGTGTGGGACACAATACAAAGAATTCCTAAATGTAGCGGCCAACCCTATTTCTTAGTGGCATTACTATATATACGGAGGAATATAATCAAATAAAGTACAGTATTTATCCTCTTCTTGATATGGAGTGCCGCAGCAAAGGAAAGTCGAATGCTTCTACGTTGCAAGAAATCTTTCCAATGGTGGAAGATTATATTTCACAGAAACTTCAGATTCAAAATAGAGGTCAGAAACGTGGAAGGAAGAGGACTCTTGATGGCGATCAAGATCAGAAAAGTGGAGAGAAGAAGAATCTTGATGCCAAAGTCCATACCCCTGAATGGAGAGCAGTTATTCATGTTGCAGCAGGAATTCGAATCGATCTTTTGATTAGTGAGTTCAATCGATTTTATAATCGCAGAATAATTTCTGCAGGCACAAGTGTTAGAGATATTAAAGGAGATGTTAAGTCTTCTGTTCAGAAGGGCAAAGAAAAGGAAGGTGAATCCATTCATATTGCCGAAGATGTTTTAAATGAAGTTTTTCTGAAACTCCCCCTTCATGGTTTGTTGGTTTGTAGATGGGTATGTGATTACTGGGCTTCTTGTCTGTGCTTCCAAATTTTTTCAAGAAAATTGTACTGAAAAATGCATCGTGATTAACAACCACAACTTAGATATGTGGGTTTTTGGCATTATCTCAAAGAGCTGGTTTTTGTTGAGGTCCCTTGTAATTGGGATAACATGGGCATGAAAACTCTATGCAACAAAGCTAGCAGTGAAGGTTTGTTTTTAGTAGCTCGATCTGACTACACATTGCATGTCGTTAATCCTCTCACCGCCCAGGTTAAGAGTTTGCCGAAGATATCTCTAAAGACACCTAACCGTCGTAAATTTCTGAACCTTCTTGTTGTCCATGGAACAGCAGAGTTGCTATGTTTGGTAATTGGTATCATGATGGCAAAAGTCTTCTTCATGTTGCAAGATATAATTCCATAACTGAGATGTGGACATTGAAGCCACTTCGCCATTTTGTGAGTGAAGATCTTAGTGAAGATCTTGTGAGATCTAAGAGTTTTCCATCCCCTTTATGGAGTTATAAGCATGACGATGTTATTTATGGCTTCTCAGCAACTTATCAATATTTTATTTATCCTGTAGATAACGACGAAACAAGCTATGGTGAAATACTTGATGAAAACATTGAGAGTTTCCAGAAAACAATTCAAATGGAAACGTCAATGGAGAGGATGTTACAGTAATATTGTTTTAATCACTGTGAATCCCCTATTGGGGAGTAGATGGATATATAGGAATGATATTGTTGGAA